>JAFIRS010007560.1:0-23942 GCA_018342105.1 Gonioctena quinquepunctata | reverse complement strand
TTTCCTTTGCTCTTTATAACGTTTTTTTTTTTAAAATGTTTGTTATATGCAATCATTCAAAATAAAAACATTTCAGTTGGACACTCAGGTATTTATAAAAGGGTGTCTCACTACCCATAAAAACAACATCAACTATTGGACTGATAATGATGCTTGAAATTTATATTTTGGCGTTTGTGCTTAAAATAATAAGGGGAATATATTAATCAAGTTAAAGTCGATAGGGAAATTTGGAAAGCTACCAGATGAGGTACCACTTGTCATACTATTCCATTTGAAATTAGCTTTCTAAATGGGGTCCTTCTTTCACTGAAAACCATAAAAAAGTTTCATACGTACCTCAGTTCAGTTACACGAAGGTTTAAACAATTATTTAAGTTCAATGGATCAGAAAATATGTGAAAAATATATTGGTATGACCTGTATCTGGGCTGCTGAGTGAATACCATTTTTACACGGTTTATATAAGCTTCACTTGTATGTTTGTTTGTTTGTTTGTAACCGACTGCTTTGGGCGCGATTTTGACCCACTTCCAGAAGTCCGAATGATTTGAAATTTGGCAGGTGTACATAATTTCGGTTACAATGCATTAAGAAATTTTTTTGTGAAAAAAACAAAATGGCGGCTCCCAAAAAGGTGGACATTTTGTATTATGGTCTGATTCTATTCAAAATTGCTATGTGGGAGTTTTTGGGGTCGAATATTATGATTCTTCTGTAAAAATTGAAAAATTCAAAATGGCGGCCGATTTCTGTGATTATGGTCTGATTCTATTCAAAATTGGTATGGGGGGTTTTTGGGGTCGAATATTATGATTCTTTTGTGAAAATTGAGAAATTCAAGATGGCGGCTTTAAAATGGCGGTCGAGTTTTGTGATTATGGTCTGATTCTATTCAAAATTGGTATGTGGGGGTTTTTGGGGTCGAATATCATAATCTTTACCTGAAAATTGGAAAATTCAAGATGGCGGCTTCAAAATGGCGGCCGAGTTTTGTGATTATGGTCTGATTCTATTCAAAATTGGTTTGTGGGGGTTTTTGGGGTCGAATATTATGATTCTGTTGTGAAAATTGGAAAATTCAAGATGGCGGCTTCAAAATGGCGGCCGAGTTTTGTGATTATGGTCTGATTCTATTCAAAATTGGTATGTGGGAGTTTTTGGGGTCGAATATTATGATTCTTCCGTGAAAATTGGAAAATTCAAGATGACGGCTCCAAAATGGCGGCCGATTTTCTTGATTATGGTCCGATTCTATTCAAAATTGGTATGTGGGGGTTTTTGGGGTCGGAGATTATGATAACCCAATTCGATGAGATTATTCCATTTTTCAATTTGCAAAAAAATAATAAAAATAATAGTTAAAAAATAAAATAAAATAACACGCTTTTATAAATAAACCACACTAAAAAGTGGGAAATAAATAATAGTTTAAAAAAACTAAAGAACGCGCTTTCATAGAAAACCAGATTAAAAAAATAGAAAATAAGAAAAAAAATTATTTTATTTAAAAAAAAGTGGGGTGCATGGTATCAATAATTATATAGTACATTACACACCTAGGGCAGTAAAGTAAGAAATGTCTCAAATCACAGGTAATTGTTGGCCGAGGCGATACCATGCACCCCACGCCTTTTTTTAAATAAAATAATGTTTTTTCTTATTTTCTATTTTTTTAATCTTGTTTTCTATGAATGCGTGTTTTTTAGTTTTTTTAAACCATTATTTATTATTATTTTATCAGTTATATAGGTGAAGAGTTTAATAGGTAAATAATGTTCGTTCGTTATTTTGAAACTTTTTTATCGGTGATTTTTTGTTGAATAAGTTGTTTTGTCGAGAACGACAACCTGTTGAAAAATAAACCTCCCTTTTTAGAACACCCTGTATATGGGTAGTATTTTTATGTAATTCACCTGAGATACATGTATACATAATCCAACATATATGAAGAGAAGTTTCCATCAAAATCAAATTCGAACTGCATTGATGTCATGCTATAAGGAAAAATTCAATCTATTCAGTGAAATGGGATGGATTTCAATCCGAAAATTAAAGCGAGCAATAATATTTTTCTAAATAATTCATCTGGTGCTTTCACAGTTCGTCTATCATGAATACAAAATCTTCACGAAGTGGGTTAGAGAAAGATTCACTTCAAAAATAATCCTATTCATGAAAAGTACAGGCGATGATTGATAAAATCAACAAATTTTCTCAGGAACGTTGATGAGAGAAGTAATGAATAGCAGTGAAAGGATCACTTGGTAATTTCTCCACTCATATTTCGCAACTCGGGATCCAGCGGAGATCCATGATTTCGGACATCGATACGAATTAGACCTGCAAGAACGTACTTTTGCCGTTTCACACGACTCCAAACTGATCATTATGTTATAAATTTCAAGATTCTAAAAAAGTGGAACATCCGCTTTTAATAAATCTGATTACAATTTCATTTCGGTCACGATTTCACGTTTCTGTTTAATAATGGAACGTAGATTTCGTACCCAGATGCGATACTCTATATTCTCGAGAAAACAATCATCTTTATATTCCAAAAGCAAGAAAGAGACTTCACGAAAACTTTTCGTGCGCGCTCTGCTGACAGTTTGTTTTTTTTCACACTTTTCAAATCTGAGATTTATTGTATGCATGTATTTTATAGAATTCATTGACTACACTGTTGAACATTTCTATAGATAGAAAATCCTGAGAAAACTCCTGAAACAAGCAATGGAACAAAACTGTGTAGCAAATATCAAAGGCTTCACCTTGTACATCAATAATTAACCTCATTCCGTGGAGAAATTGCAGATCTTAGAGGAAAATGCTAACTTCTCCTGTGGTAGTGAAAATAATTCCAGTGGAATTTCGATTCAACCTCAACCACAGGTGCAAAAGAAACCAGTCCAGATCAAGAAAACGAGAAGCCAAGCGTATCGCTATAGCCCCAGAAAAACTAGAAGTGAAAAAGCTGAATAACATCTGTTCGGTTTGGAAATAGAGTCATAACAATCTCAGCGTTATATATTTACTTTATCTATAACTAGTTATAAAAATAATCCACCAAAATTTAAGTACTTAGAAATCAATGAATGATTTAGAATCGATTCTACGACTAAAATAAAATACCCAGAAATAACCATAGATTCTCACTTAAGGTGGAATATCCACATTAATGATATTTCAAATACATTACTCTCTCTATTAGGTAGATTCAAATATTAGAGTAAAATACTAATTCACATACTTTGAAAATCCTTTATTATGCTCTAATAGAATCCCGATTATTTTACGGAATACGTGGCTGGGGTGGGGTGTCCAATACATACCTGGAAAATCTTCAGATAACACAAAACAAATTTTTGAAAATAATACTACAGAAAGAGAAGACTCACCTATCCGAACAACTATTCAAAGACATTATAGTCATGGTCATATTCACGTTTAAAAACAAAACCACTCAAAAACACGAATTGCTCACTCATAAATAGGCAACAAGTGCTAAAGAACTAGAAAAATTCGAGAAGAAATAATTGGTCAAAAATGTATTTTTTTCTTACGTCACGTTTTCTGAATTTTCTGCCACAGGAAGTTATCACTTTACACTCATTGAGTTATTTCAAGAATTATTATGGAATTTTTATATACCATGAAATATTTATTGTATAACAATTTAAGGTACATGTTGAAAAGGGAAACATTCTCAATTGAATATTGAAAAGAAATATTTTTTTGTGAATTGAAAAAAATCTACGATAAAAATGAAGTCGCAGATGATTCCACATCTGATTTTATGAACACCCTGTTCATATTTTCAAACAAATTAAGGTACATGTTATATAAGTGAACAAAACAAATGTGAGTAAGAAACTATTCTACCAGCTTACTAGTACTACTTACAAATATAACCACAGACAGCTTCGGCTTTGTGGATAATTTGTTTATTGATAGTAACTATCTAATATCTAAATTACAATATATACAAATTTGATTAATACACGACTAATGTAAATTTTAATGATACTGAATGTAAATTATTATATTATAACTATCGGGAATTTGTTTAGTAAAATTACAATACAAATGTTGTGATTTTATTAAACAAATGTAATGGAAGATATTTTGTAATTTCAGTATGCTGCATTGTGAATTTACTACACAATTTAATACAACTTAAAAAAAAAACTTCTCAACAAAAAATTAAACCAATAAAAAAATCAACTGGAAAGCAAAAAATAAAATGAACCTTCTTAGTCTAAATGATAATCGAGCTCCTAAACTAATGTGAGTAACTGATTTTGAGTCGGCGCCAAACAAACAACTATCGAAGATCATTATCTATGAAAGAAGTCATCAGAACGCAGCCGTGCATCTCGCTGCCATCATTTTACGCTTCACCTAATTCAATAGCTAGTTTGTTTGGCGCCGAATCAAAATCAGTTACTTACATTTGTTTAGGAGCTCAATTATCATTTAGACTAAGGTTCATTTTATTTTCTGCTTTTCGGTTGATTTTTTCGTCGGTTTAATTTTTTGTTAAAAAGTTTTTATTTTTTAGTTTTCAGTTCCGTGTTTCGTCGGTTTAATTTTTTGTTAAAAAGTTTTTATTTTTCAATTTTTTGTGGTTAAAATCTATCAATTACTACCTACTTGTTTTTTTATTACTTCCAAAATACTTACTTACCCACCTTACTTCAACTATTACCAGTTGAATAATATGATTATCTACTTTTAATATTTGTTGTAATATAAATTATTTTCGTTGTTCTGGTTAGTTCATTTCATTACTTTGTATATCATTCCATCCTCTCATAAAATATACTGATTTTGACGGATGTGGAACAAGAATAATGTCAGTAGCGATCTGTCATTGTCAACTACGTATGTGTGTGCCAATGTTCACTAGTGAAAAATCAATTATCCCCTATTTTTCCACCCGTGAGGGTGGCTCATTCCTCTCGAAATCCAAACATAAGGTATACCCTATCTAGTAAAAAGAGAATCATCCAAATCGAAGAACCCAGTACAAAGTTATGCCTGATAGAATCGGTTAACGGACCAGAATTCAGAGGGTGAGTGATCAATATCCCCTATTTTGCTACCCTTAGGGGTGGATTTCATCTTTTAAATTCAAATGGGACCAAATTCGAAGTACACCCTATCCACTGAAAAAAGAATTATCGGAATCGGACGTAACAGTAAAAAGTTATGCGTGATCATACATAAAAAAAATGATGGGGAAAAAATATACGGGTCGACCAGAGAACCTCCTCCTTTTTGGTTTCGTCGGTTAATTGCATTTTCAACTAAACATCTATCAGAAATTTGTTTGGTAATATTACAATACATGTGTTTTATTGATTTGTTTGAAAATATGAACAAGATGTTCATGAAATCAGATGTTTTCTGCTAGGCATTCATAAAAAATAACTCCATTTTTATCGTGGATTTTTCAATTAAAAGACAAATATTTTAATTCAATATTCAATTGAGAATGTTTCACTTTTCAACAATGTTGTAATTTTGTTTGAAAAAAATTATTGAAAATGTTTTGTAATTTCAGAATATTGTATCGTAAATTCACTATACAATTAAGTTCTCACTAAAAATTTATAAATGAAGCGAACAAACGGTCGGATGACTACAGATTTGAGTAACATGAATGATTGATTACTGACATCAAATAGAAAATTAATTATTATTGAATTACTTACCAACAATTCCTCTTTTTTTCAACTTTCAATGAATGGCCTTTGATTAAGACCAATAACTTCTCCCAGTTACTTGAGCAATAGTCTCACAAGTATCTTTCAACAATGCCTTTCCCAAAAAGATTGTAAACGCCCTAAAAAAAAAAAGAATCACACAGTCTTTGCTAGTACGAAGGCTTAGAAGTGCCACACTTTTTTTTATTTTACAACTCCGACTTGTAAGTCGGAATTCCGAGATACAAGTCGGAATTCCGACTTTCAAGTCGGAATTCCGACTCACAAGTCGGAATTCTGAGATACAAGTCGGAATTCCGACTTGTAAGTCGGAATTCCGACTTACAAGTCGGAATTGTAAAATAAAAAAAGTGTGGCACTTCTACGCCTCCGTATGCTAGTAAGTCAGCCCGGACTAGAAAGATGCAGGATAATGACCAAAGCTCCAAAATCACACAGGGTGCTCCACAATGTATCTACAAAGGTCGCGGTAGACCATGCCAAAGAGCCAAATATCATTTATAGATTCAAACTAATATTCAAATCTTTGCTGCACTCTTGATCAATAGTTATATAATATTTTTGATATGAGAATGGTCAGTATTCGACGATGATGTATCGAGTTGAAGCGATGATTTAGAATACAAAAAAAGTTGGTGGCCCTTGTTCATAAGAATCAAACTAAGACACGATTTCAGCGGTATCGACTAGCCTGAAACTATTTATACGATTTGATTCACATCATTATAATACCAACTACCAATAAATGGAAATATTATGATTTTTCCGCGCGGTGCTGCAATTTGCCGTTATTAAGATTATGAAACAAAGAAGGGATAGTCGTTACATCTCGCAGAGACGATCGCCAGGGGCCGTCGTGAGACCATTGTTAATGAACATGAATGTCTTAACTACGGTGGTCTCTATCGGAAACTGACATGGTGAGCGTGGGCGTTACAAATGAATGATATTCAATTAAATTACCTCCAGAGTGAAAACTAATCATGAGACAGGTGGCAAGTGTCTATATATGTTTGTGTGTACTGTGTACCCTGGCCGATAGTTCAAGATAAGTGACAATATGCAACGAAAATATGCATATCCGAAGGTTCCAGCCATAAAATAACTTGTTCTAATATCCATTTCACAAAAAATAAACGGATAATTCATCAGAAGTGAATTTATCTGAACCTAACCTAGAATCACGTATGTACAACAGGATCTGTGCTGGGACCAATTTTATTCAATGTATATATCAACGAAATTTTTTCATTAAACAACAATGGAAACATAATTGGATTTGCAGATGATCTTTTTTGAAGCTCATAACTGGAATTCTTTGAAAATTAAAGCTGAAACCGAATTTCCTCTTATAAAACAGTGGTTGGATAAAAAGTTAATGTCGATAAAACATGTTACCTTCCATTCTGTTCTAACTCTGTCGGAATGCCTCTATTCGATCACATAACGATCGATACTGATACACCATTCCATATACAACAAGAGTATAAAGTGAAATATTTAGGTATAGTTATTGATAGTCATTTAAAATGGGATATTCATATAAAGTATACTGTTAAGAAACTGAGGACAATTTTATTCAAATTTAGGAAACTCAAAGAAATCCTGCCGCTGAAGTACTTGAAAACTTTGTACTATTCTCTTGTGGAAAGCCACATTCGTTATGGAATAGCAGTGTGGGGTGGAGCTCTGAATACTCATATTCATGTTATTGGAGTTATGCAAAGGCGATTTTTAAAACTGATATTTTCCAAGAACAATAGATATCCCTCTGATGATCTATACTCCGAAACACAAATGTTAGGCATAAGACAATTGTATTTTTTTGCACCAGTATTAAATACCACGCAAGCAAACATACAGCATTGCTCCCTTCTCATCAGTATAATACTCGCCAGAGAAATCACTTTATTACACCTCTAATGGTTAGGGTCGTAGCTCAACGCTCTTATACTAATTTCGCCCCTAAATTATATAATAACATACCTGAAATAATAAAATCTATAGTAAATATCGACAACTTCAGAAGAGCATTGAAGAAACACATCCTTCAAAGCCAAAGAACTGAGCTGCTACGACTATTCGAGTAAGTGATAAAATAAAGGTCTTGATTCATAAATTCATAATTTCAAATTTTAAATCCAACTAGAAATGTGTTGTTTCAATTGCTATCTTTCACATGCGTACCCTATCTTATATCTATTAGACATGTTATTGTACACTCTTATTGCTATTATTATCTTTTATTATTTTTCCGTACCTTTTGTATCATATTTCATGATGTTTATTGTTCATTTTTTCATTGTATTGCGATATTGTAATGTACATCGTTCATTGTTTGTATTATATTATCTACATTTTCTTTACATTTTATATTCTTACATTCTACATTTCACATTTCATATTTCACATTTTATATTTTACATATTTATATTAACCTAATTAGATTTTTACATTTTATAACTAACACTTCATATCTTATAGTTCACTTTTTTCACACGTTATATTTTCTCTGCGAAACAAGTGCACTTATCGCGTAAGTTCCTTTATTCACTTCCACCATGTACTCATCATTGTATTCAATTATTGCAGTGAATAAAGTTATTATTATATTATTATTATTGGAAAAAAAAACGTATGTCGGGTAAGACTTGATAACGGACAAGCTTCCAAGTAGATCATACAGTGCTTCTCAAAAATACCTTCCCCCCTCTTATTTTTGGAACGATTATACATAAACAAGTGAAATTTGGAAACTGAATATCAAAGGTTGTAAACTTTCCTACTAGTGATGATGGATGACGAAATCGTCAAAGATGACGTCACAAGGCCATTGTGACCACCTATTTTTACTTGGAACCCTTCGGCAAGCGACACCTCTTTTAAAAGGTATCGAAAAAACCTATTCAATGATACTAATTTTAATTGTGTTTATGGCAGTTTTGATGGCTCATTAGTAAACTTTCAAATTTAAACTCCATTCAGTATGATATTAATTACAGATTTAGGAATCAGTATCTACTCAAAGAAATTGTTCGAAGTGACCTCCATTTACTTCCTGACAGTGAAATATTCTATTTTTAAACTCTTCTCGTAGTTTTGCAAATATGTCTGCGGAAACAGCCTCACATTCTGCAACAATACGTTGTTTTAAAACGTCAATATTGTCAGGTTCAGTGGCGTAAACCTTCGATTCAAGGTACCTCCACAGAAAAAAATACAAAGGTGGGAGGTCCGGTGATCGAGCTGGCCATTCCGTTGAACTTCGTCGTCCAATCCATCTACCACGATACTTCTCATCCGAATACCGTCTTACTGCACCGTAATAGTGTGGAGGTGCACCATCCTGTTGGAATGTTATTTCCAAATTGCCGAATTCATCTGGATTATCTTCCAAAATTTCGAAGATTAACGGTTCTATTGCGTTTTGCAACAGCTCCAGATAAACCTCACCAGTTAAATTGGTATTTAAAAAAAGAGGCCCAACGATGTGGTTTCCCAGGATACCTGCCCAAACATTCACCTTCTGGGGAAATTGGGTTTGTGTTTCACGAAACAGGTGAGGATTTGCGTCACTACAATACCTCACATTCTGTGTATTTACATTTACAAAGTACTTTCTTCACTAAAACAAATTGTTTTGACATAGTCTGGCTGTTGGTTAATTTTAGTTTCCATATTTTCACAAAATTCTAGTCTTCGGTCTGGGTCGTCGTCTGAGAGTTGATGAACCATTTTTAATTTGTATGGATGAAATTTGTTTTTTTTTTCAACACCCTGTGTACTGTACTCCGACTGACTTCACAGGAAGATGCAACGTGGGTTGTTGAAGAAGTAGGATTAATATTACTTCTGCCATTATATAAATTTTTTTCTCATCAGAAATTGGTGGTTTCGCATCATTACTACTAACCGTTGTTTCAAACCCACGAAGGAGCTCCCTTGAATAAGTCCTCGAAACGATGCGATCGGGAAACCTCTCATTGAAAATGCGTTCTGCTGCATGAATATCACTTAAAGCACGTACCATTTCGCTTCTTGAAGCACTCAAACGTTCGGCTCACAACAGTTTAACAAATTATTAAAATGTACAAAAATATTAAAAGTACCAAAAGCTGCTAAAACAGTTAAACGTTCGATCAACAATACACAAATTAATAAATATACAAAAGCTTGGATAACTACAAAAACGTCGAACTAAGGAGACTAACAAAAACGTCAGCTTATTTGACAACTATTCAGAGGTGGAGCATGAATTTGGAATTTCAGTATTAACTGATCTAATTCATCACAGCTTTGCATTTTTTGAAAGCCAGTTGCCAAAACTGCCATAAACACAAACAAAATTAGTATTATTGAAAAGGTTTTTCGATACCTTTTGAAAGAGGTGTCGCTTGCCGTAGGGTTCCATTTAAAATTATTGGTCACAATGGCTTCGTGACGTCATCTTTGACGATTTTGTCATCCATCATCACTAGTAGGGAAGTTAACAACCTTTGATATTCAGTTTCCAAATTTCACTTGTTTATGTATAATCGTTCCAAAAATATGAGGGGGGAGGGGACTTTTGAGAAGCACTGTATAAAAATATAATCTATGGCGGACGTATCACTTCACTATTTTCAAAAAATTATTGAATCTATAGACATCGTTGTGACTTTGTGAGTGGAAAACTGGCAAATCCGCTTTCCCGTGGAGGTTCATATATGAGAGTCCGACGTTTCGACTGCGATCACGATCTTCAGATTTTTTACGAAGACAACTATAGGTGGAAGTACATTTTTGGGCATTTATGGGAATTGTCCCTCAATAATTTTTCAAATATACATATTTTTTTCTTCTTGTCTTAAAAAAAAATAATTTTAAATTATTGATATCAAACAACCGTGTTTTGATCTGCAAGTGAAATTTCGATCAAACAGACAATTCAAGTATTCAATGTTTCAACATAGGTAAGAGGAAAAAAAATAATGTGGAAAATGAATGGGTAAATTCCCCCCGAACGTCCAATTATTTTGAATCCTAAAATTAACTTTGATGAGGCCGTGGGTGCGGGCGTAACGTCGGACTATAATGAATAAACATCCGCCCGAAAAAGATTTACTTTTCATTTACTTACCAAATCCTAAAGAACCAAATGGAGTTCGTTCCATATATATATATATATATATATATACATATATAAATATCTATATATATATTTTATATATAAATATATATATATATATATATATATATATATAAATATATATATATATATATAATATATATATATATATATATATATATATATATATATATATATATATATATATATATATATATATATATATGTATACATTGCAGGCTGTCTGAGATAGATATTCAATTTCAAAGTGAAGAAAACAACTAACCTTGTTATATCCTAACTGGCGATAAAGTCAGAACTAGTTGACTTCATACTCTGCTTTGAGACACTTCACAGACACAGTCACTTATATGAAACAAACAAACAAACAGTATTGGAAAGGAAAACATTCGCAATTGAATATTGTTTTGAAAAATAGTATAACGACCTTTGTAGTGATTCAGAACACGTGAACTGAACACTGTTGCCAAGCATGATTCTCACAAGCACGGTTCACAAAGTTTGTTAGATTCTACTAGTGTTTTCTAATTTTTTATTCCTCAAAGTTGATTCAAGGCCATTTTACATATTCGTGCCATGGCCTCCAATATTTGACTTCCAAATTACATTAATTTTTCCAATACTAGTGAAACAACTGTCTTTAGTTCAAAATTGTACCTTTGGCAGAAAACGGAAAACATTCTGATAAACAAATAAACAGTTTCGAACATAAAAAATATTCAAGGGATAGGAATTCTAATTTTGGATATTCTCCTCTAGTACGTATCGAATGAGATATTTTATTTCCCTGTAACCGATAGTCTTTGAGAAATAATCTTCTGTATAATAGGGTTAGGTTTCACAGTCTGAAGTGCACAGTACAGATATGAAAAAAAAACCTGTTTATAAAATAAAATGAGATTTACGTGCATTGACATTTTTTTCAATCTGTTACTTTCAAAGGATGAATTCCTACAAATTTTCAGGGAGTACAAAACATAAATATTTTTGCCGAATTCAACCGAATCAATTCGGCATGGGGAATAAAGGGTTCTTTCCACAGACATGTTTTCGTCAGTTTCATCAGCAATTTCAATTCAGACACAGTATATAGGCAACTGCAAGCAGAATATCCATATTCCTTCCGAGAGGGATAAACCAATTTCGTCGAATGGCTTCAACAATGAAACGTATTTTGTGCCTTGAATGAAACGTCCCAAACTGTTCGATATCTGGCCCCGACGTGCAATTTCGTGGTTTACACGCGGAATGGAAAGTGTTGTGGTGTCTCCGAATATCACCACTTTGAAACTTTGTTGCAATAGTTTGCGTGTAGTTTTATGACTTGCTCGACGTTGAGCGGGATACCTCTGTCAAATAGAATTATGAATATATATGCATATTGTACACAAAATATTTTCTCCAGTATGGAATCTTGGGATGGAACGCTGGAAAAATTAATTCCAGTTAGAAACGTCCTAGTATTTTGTGGATGATGAGATTATTTTGCAATGACATTAGATGGAACAAATACCGTGCATTCGTGAAGTATCGAATGAATTCAATAAAAATTAGAATGAGAGTTTAGAAAAACGCTCGCACCCGTCAATTTTTATTTCTATTCTAGAGTTTTTTTTCACGAGAGTGTGATATATACAGGGTTTCTCAAGAAAGAGATATGACGATATCGATATATTTTTTTAAATGTCAACCCACATTTTTCATTGCAGAATCAGAAAGGCTACATCTTTTTACGTACGACAACGTAAAAACAGGCGGCTTACGTTCATAAGAGTTTTTATATATTTTCAATGGGAATATCTGTTTGATAAGGCTGCTCAACATATCAAGAAGATCAGTTACAATGTTGGAAGAATAAAATGTGTTGAGAAATATGTCCCAATTAAAATTACCCAGAGCAGATCTTCTGAGCCTGCCTAGAATATTTTGGTTTTAACGGGAACTAATTTTTTGTCGCTGATGTTTCGGAAAAAAATTATTCCTTTTGCACAGCTGAAACAAAGAACATAACTATGACCCACCTTTAAAACTAAGTTTTTTCTGCTCATGGATTTAACTGAAAAACTGTTAAGTAGTCGATACAAACTCTTTTGTCGATAAAAAGACATTGGCACAAATTACACATTTAAAACTTTAAAATTGTATATAAAGAGATACAGACACGTTAAAATGAAACAACACACAACCATCTGTGGTCAATATGCGACTGATCATCCCACCTGAAATATTCCAGCGCTAGATAGATAAAGAAAGGAAAAAACAAAACAAATCCTTTGGGTATCATTATTCAAAAATCTGTTTTTCTTTTGAACTTTTCTAGAATATGGGTGAATATTTTTGTCAGGTTTTGTGTCTCACTTTTTTGGTTTACGCAATTATCATGGAGATTGATTTGAATCATTTCTCCCAACAATCTCTTTGAATAAGTTATCTATTTTTCCAAAATTTTTACTGAATCGAAATTAAAATTGCAAGACGATTCAAAATGATGTGCAGCAAGTGCTGTTTTCCTTTTTTATTTTTTTTTCTTTTCATAGCAGTCATATTTGTGTTGATATATTCTGGTTTTCAGGTATTGTTTAGTTTGCCCTATATAACATTTCACACATTCACAGGGAATACTATATATTACACATGAATCTGATTTAGCTGGTATCTCATCTTTTAACTGCGTGAATAATTTTTCTGTGGTTTTCAAATTGTAAAAAGCAAATTTGTGAGAATCAGTTCATGAACATTTTTAAATTTTATTTGAGAGTCCATCTAGATATGGAAATTTAAAATAGTTACACATTCCTTTTGGAAAAATATCCTGCCTATTTGTTCTTTGACGTTTATTAATGATACTATTAATTTATTTCGTGGGGTAGTTGTTGTTTTTCAACAAATTTTTCGCTTTAATTAAATTTTCCGAATGGAAACAATTATCGCTAAGAGTAAGTACCCTCGAAATTAGGTTGAGGCTGTATTTACCTTTTGGCTGAAAGAGTGTTCTGACAAGTAATTCAAAATTCTCCCCGAATTGGTAGGTTTCATGAACCAATTGCATAGTAGTTTCCCATTGTTATCTCTTATGATCTGGAGACCCAGAAACGGTAGTTTGTTTTCTTTTTTTATTTCTAACGTGAACCGAATATTTGGGTTGAAACTATTGAAAATATTTAATACTCCATCAGATTTGTCAGCTGGAATATCAAGAATGCAATCATCAACATAATATTTAATGAAAGTTATATCAAACGGTAATCCCGATGTTATTTTTGTAATTATATAATTACCAACTATATTCGCCAACACAGGACTGGCTGGATTTCCCATAGCTGTTCCTTCTTTTTGTTTATAAAATAAAAATTCATTTGAGAAAAATATACATTGGAATATCTGTATAAGCAGAATTTATTTCCCATATATAGGGCAAACTAAACAATACCTAAAAACTAGAATATATCAACTCAAATATAACTGCTATGCAAAGAATAGGAAAAAAAATAAAAAACAGCATTTGCTGCACATCATTTTGAATCGTCATGCCATTTTTATTTCGATTCAGTAAAAGTTTTGGAAATAGAGATGACTTATTGAAAGAGATTGTTGGGAGAAATGATTCAAATCAATCTCCATGATAATTGCGTAAAACAAAGAAGTGATACACAAAACCTGACAAGAATATACACCCATATTCTAGAAAGGTTCAAAAGAAAAACAGATTTCTGATTATTGATACCCAAAGGATTTGTTTTGTTTGATTTTTTTCGTTTCTTTATCTATGTAGCGCTGGAATATTTCAGGTGGGATGATCAGTTGCATATTGACCATGTGTTGTTAACGTGTCTGTATTTGTTTATATACAATTTTAAAGTTTTAAATGTGTAATTTTTGCCAATGTGTTTTTATCGACCAGAGTTTGTATCGACTAATCAACAGTTTTTCAGTTGAATCCATGAGCAGGAATAACTTAGTTCTAAAGGTGGGTCATAGATATGTTCTTTGTTCCAATCTATTCGTGAATATTGTCATTTCAGCTTTAAAAAAGAAATAAATTAATTCCGAAACGTCAACGATAAAAATGAGTTTTACTCCCTGGTCCTGATAACCGTTAAATCCATCTATATTCAATTCTTGGGACGATGAATCATTTATCAATAGAATATTTCTCTTATGTAGAGAATGTTCTTCACGGGTTTTAGAACAAAGTCAAAACACATAAGTTGTCCAAGGTGATCAGATAAGCAGGAATCCAGAACACTCCACTCATAAAGGTCCTTGTCAAAATTCGTGATAATATTGTCGATGCACGTGTCAGTTTCTTGTTAGTATTCAACACGATTTCTAAAAAATTGTTGAAATAATTGAAAAACTGTCGAGTTACTATTACACGATTTATACAGCGTAGCAATCAGAATACCTGAGAGTTCTATTCCACAGATCTCAAGGTCAATTTCGTTGGAATATATCGATGTCACAAGAATAGGATAATCAGGGGGAAGGGAATATAGAGCACAAATCTATATTCCATTGTGCGTTACCCATTTATGAACGATATACGAATTATGAGTATATAAAACAGGACTATTATATATCAGAAACAATCAAATTATATCATTGTCTTATTTTCCTTTACATCTAAAATTCTCATCCTCAATCTACAAACGCCTTGTCATGGAATCAAAAGGTTAGTTGTGAAAAGTTATATAGTAAATCACTCGCCTATTAACATTGTTGAAAAAATATTATAAATATCACCTCTCTAGTGTTTCCTTGGATTTTTTGCAGATATTTCTTAACAATTTCAATGTTCAGGTGAAACGGGAGATGAAATTGATTGCTGCCAGAAAATATGTTACTATGAATGAATATCTGAGAATACATAAGAGTTATTATAATAGGTAAATATTTGGATATTATGGTGAAATGATCCAACGCATTTTACACCTTTAGTTTTTCTAGGAAACCTTCCTATCCCGTTCTTTCACTTTTCTCTCTATTTGTTTTTTATTCATGCCATTTCTCTGCCTCCTCCTCCTCCTTTTCTATTCTTCTCTTTCTTCCTGCTTGTCTTATTTGTCTTTTCTCTACCAGTGATACTCTTTCTATATCTACCTTAATTATCGAACTCCCACTATGTCAGTTTTTTTAGCCCCTCTCCTTTCGTATCTATATTATTTTTATATACCCCTTTCCTATCTTTTACTTAATAAAAATGAAAAAAAAAACATGATAACATGTTCGAATTGAGCACCGTTAACAATCTGATAATGGCCAAGGCGATTAACAGATTTTTTTTGGACGTTGTTGATGACATCTGCGGTAATGTTAATGATTTCTTGGCGTACCCGTATCTCAATTCACTGGTCGAGTCATGTATACTTCATTTTTCAACTATCCCCACAAGAAGTTATCGAGACGAGTTAAATCCGGCAATCTATCTGGCCACTCAATCGCCCTTCTTCTACCTATCCAACGATTTGGAAAAATTTCATCCAAATAGTGTATTGTGGCGGCGTTCCATCTTGTTGAAAAAATACGTCACGCTGATTATATCGGGTCTTCCTGAATCCGGAAACAAAGTTATAAGAGAAAGGATAAGTTCATTCTGAAGAAAGTCCAAATATCTCGCACCACTGGATTATCTTCAAAGAAGTAAGGACCTAGAACTCTTCTGTCAACTATACCGCACCACATGTTCAATTTTTGACGCTTTTAGGTGTGTGAAGAGTATAGTAAGTTGAGCCTCCTCCATCATTTCGTCTCCTAGGAATCATTCTTTACTTCTTCTTCAAAAGCCGCCCTCAGTTTTTCTTCATGCGTATTCATGGCTACCCGTTTAGATTGATACCGTGTTTCAATAACTTTCAATGTTGAGAAATAAAAACAACAAAAGAAGCAAAATACTTGTTATATTCTGCATTCGTAGTTGTGTTACTTAATTGTGTTTTTTGTTAAATACTATTGTTCATAAATTTCCAAATTATTTTTTGTTTATTACTCGTTATTATTTCCACGGCTTTTCTCCAGTGAAATGAGAAGTTGGTCATTCATTTTTTTAACGAATTTTCAGCTAATCGTTCTAAGGATTGTTAAGCTCAATGAGGCCCTAATTGTTTCTTTATCAAGACCACCTCAGGATGGCCCGAAAATACAAATTCAGGTTGACTTTTTGCTTTCACCAATATAAGGGGATAAAATATATCGTTTTCATATTTCTGGGAATTATAGAATATTTCAATTGCATGTGTAGCATTTTTTTCGGTATACAATTATTTCCAGCTTTCGGGAGAGAAGTAATTGAAAAATTAACTTTGAATTTTTACTAATTCATTTTATTACTGATTTGAATTATCTCTACCTCGTAATCAGATGAGAGGCAGTCTATAACTTCCACTTTTGAGAAAATTCACTCTGTATTCTGGTATATTTATTGATTTTCTTCTTTATAATAATAATAATAATAATAATCACTTATTTTCGTTTAAGATGATTTACAAAATTATATAGGAATGGTCAAATTGATTTGATTAAGTCAAAGACTCATCAAAAGAGAAATTCAGCGACATATAGAAGCAATTCTCATGTACAAAAATTCTTAGTCTACTTTTGAAAATAAAAATATTACTACTGTTTTTGATCATATCAGGTGAGTGATTGAACATTTTTGGTCCAAGATAGTTTGGAGAAACTGAAGTGATTTTGATTCTTGCGCAAGGAATATGGAATAAACCTCTACTTCTTGTGTAGACATTATGGATATTACTATTCAGTGAAAAATTATGTTTATTTTGGAATACATATACACATGTTTCGGAAATAAAAACGCAAGGCAATAGCAAAATGTGATATTGAAGAGAAATTTCTTTACATGAGAATCTTCTAGATATTCTAGCTATACATCTGACATTACGTTTTTGAGCAATGAACACATTTTTGAACATTGTGGAATCACCCCAGAGACATACACCATACTTCAGTCTTTAGTCCACCTTAGCATGATACAAACTCAATAATTGATTTATTTCCAGCACAAAACGTAAATCACAAACAAGTTGGTCAAATAATTCAATTTTGAGACTATTTACAGTGAGCTTTCCAGTCCAGAAATTCATCAAAATAAATACCCCACAAATTTTATAGGGTCATGGCTGCTCTGCATGATATGATTATTGTAATCAAATCGAAGTAGTGAAATTATATTCTGGTGATGGTGAAATTGAAGAATTTGGGTCTCGTCAATATTGAAGAATAGATCGTTTTTATTGAAATAATCAGATGCAAGTGCAATTGAGTTGCTACATTTGTCATCCATAGAAACAGAACCAGAAGCAGACACAATCAAAGAAAAGTCATCCACATATGCAGTATCGTCTAGTAGTACAATCTCAATTTGATTGACATATAATATGAATAAAATTGGCCCCAAAATAGACCCTTGAAGAACACCCATATTGATGGGAACTGACTCTGAGTCTATTTTCTTTATTCCATCGTTATTCCGATACTACAAGGAAACATATTGTTCCCGATTTTTCAGAAAAAAACTGATCCAATTTGGAGAAACCCCTCTAACACCATAGTTCTCCAGAGATGTACTGCTGAAATCAAAAAAAATTATAGCAGGGCATTCGTCTGCCTCAATAGAGACAATCATTGAATTGAACAATGATATCAAAGCCGTAGTGGTTGATTTTATCTTTCGGAAACCATGTTGGTTCTTACTCAAGATATCATTTGCATCAATGAAGTTCATAAGTCTATCTAAAAATGCGTATTTAAATATCTTGGAAAATGAGTATGGGACAGTTACTGGCCTTTAATTGTTCATTATCTTTTTCTTTATGGATATAGATATTAGTGCGTAGTTACATATATTTTTTTGCTTCTCAATTGATTCTTGTAATGCTATAGCACTAGAATTCCAACTCATGACTGCACTTTTGCAGAAATAATCATGCAGACAACTCTCAATCTGACTAACGCTGGTTTAGATCTTGTAGAAAAAATTGTTTTTAAATGGTTAAATTGTTTTTGACCGCTTTCTTAGTTGTTTGACCAACCAGACTCAGAAGTCAATGAAAACATGTACGAGTTACCTTTTTATAGTGCGATCCGAAACTACTCTTGATGCCTTGAACATTTTTTTGCCGGCTCCGGGAGTCAAACCAGCGCCTGGTGATATGACTTTAAAAAATAAATCACGCTTGAGTTCTGTGAAAACATATGTAATTCAGCTTTCCTACGTTTCGATGAGTGAACCCTCGCCTTCATCGGGAATAAAAATTGTTAGAAATCGTCATCCATCTGTCAGTAATATATTATGACGGCCCGTCAGGTTTTTTTCACGAGAATTTTGTTGTTTAAAAATATATGGATACTTCGGTATGATGGGAACATATTCAAATAATTCATCCTTATGAAAGCCCACAATAATAACTCTAGATAGCAGCTTTAGTTTCCATTGGGAATATTGATCACCAGAAACTGAGATAAACGTATATTGGCAGCAATGTGATAAGGGTAACAGTCAGCATGCACGTGACAAACACGTGTACGGACGAATTCGTGCTGAGATGAGGATTTTGAGACATCTTTTCGTTTACACAACCCCAGCCAGTAAATCTGCTGGACTTATCTTCTTAAAACTGACAAATTGCTTTTGAAATTGAGGGGACGTCTATTCGTAGAATTGTTGTATTTCTTTCGTGGTAATTTCGTTCATACGCGTCTTCGGAACGTTTGGCGGCATGAGTCACTATAATCTAAAACTCCGGAGGGAAAGATAACGGAAAGCTAATAATAGTTCTCTGCAGTTATCGGAAAAGCTATCTTCTACTCGATTCTGGTGAAATGAGAAATGCTTGGAATCACAAATTTTTTTGTAGTCCGATGATTCATCATTTTCTAACATTTTACGTTCATATTTTCCGCAAACAGTCAAGGGTTTAGTAAGTAGGTATGTTTTCATTAGGCAAATATTTGAAACTATGTGTGTACCAATCCGAAAGTCACCGTTGTGTTTATCAGCGCTTCACATCAATTTTGTGGAATCCTCTTGAAATAAAAAATAACTAATAAAAAACTTTTTGAAGACAAGCTTTTATTCAAGCCGTGCACTAAAACGTATGAAATCAGTTCAAGTCATCGCTAAAAATGATTTAATTATTTTTTGTTGGATGATTTTGTTTCAAAAAGCTTGTCGCGCGGAGTGTTTATAAAAGTAAGTACCAAATAATTTCATTGGACAATGATTGGTTGGTAAGTAACAACTTGCGAAGTATTAATTTTATACAATTCCCGACAAGCTTTTTGAAACCAAATGACTTTAAACTTATTTCATACATTTTAATGCACGGCTTAAATAAAAGCTTGTCTTCAAAAAGTTTTTTTATTAGTAATTTTATTTTTTGCTTTTAGTTCTGTTAATTTCTAGTAGAGCATCGTTATTACAAGTTCTCGTCCCTGTGAGTTTTGAGCTGAAATTAATCATGATATTCGACCCCAAAAACTCCCACACATCAATTTTGAAAAGAATCTGACCATATGACCATAATCACAAAACTCGTCCGCCATCCTGGAGTCCCCATCTTTAATTTACAGATTTTTGACAAGAAATTCATGATCGCCCAACCTGAAAACCCCCAAATACCGATTTTGAATAAAATATGACCATAATCAGAAAACTGGTCCTCCATCTTGGAGCAACCATCTTGAATTTATGAATTTTGACGAAAAATTAAAGATTATCGGACCATAATCACAAAATGTTGAGGTTATATTTAACCGTTTCTCCTATAAATATATTTATTTTTTATTTATTTTTTGGAATTCCCACTTTAATTTTAATTATTGGTTGGGGGTATCAACCTGAACGAGTTGAAGTGGTGTTTATTTATTATTTTATACTTTATTAATATCTTTACCTATAATAATTTTTATTTTTTATTTATATATACAATTTAATAGTTTATCTTTTTATGTTTCTTCTTATATAAGGGGTAATTTATTTATATATTTGTGTATAAATATAGTATTTTTTGTTAAAGTACCTATTTTTTTGTTCATTATGATACAAGGCTCATGTTGAGGCCCAATTGCGGTTCTATAATTTTGGCCGGTATTATATAAAATTAGGGGATGGATTATTTGTTTTATAATTTTATTTATTGATATTAGATCTTATATTTATATTGTAATTTTTAATATTTCATTAATTGGTGGTTTTTTCATTTCTTCGATTTGTATTCGTCAAAGAGATATAAAATCTTTAATTGCTTATTCGTCAGTTTCTCATATAGGATTAGTTTTAGCTGGTGTTATAAGGTTGAATCTTTGAGGTTTCTGAGGGGCATTAACTATAATGTTGGCTCATGGTCTATGTTCTTCTGGTTTGTTTTGTTTAGCAAATATTTCTTATGAACGGTTGCATAGGCGTAGTTTATATTTAAATAAGGGTTTATTAAATTTAATACCTAGAATAGCATTATGGTGGTTTTTATCATGTTCTTCCAATATAGCAGCCCCCCTTTCAATAAATCTTTTTGAAGAAATTATTTCAATTAATAGATTAGTTAGGTTTAATTGAATAAGGATAATTTTTTTATCCTTATTATCTTTCTTTAGGGCTGTTTATTCTTTATTTTCATATTCTTATGGTCAGCATGGAAAATACTATTCTGGTAATTATTGTTTTTATCAAGGAATTTATCCTGAACTTCTATTATTATTTTTACATTGATTTCCTTTGAATTTATTAATTTTAAAAGGTGAATATTTTTCTTTATGAATTTATCTAAATAGTTTATTTAAAATATCGATTTGTGGTATCAGAGATATAAAATTTTATTTTAGATAATTATAACAATTTGTGAAAATTTTTTAGTTTATTATTATTTATATCCTGTATTAGATTTTCTAGTTCTTTGATATTCTTAAGATGGGATTATTCTTCAATTTTTGAGTTCAATTTAGTTTCTTTAAATTCAAGGAATTTTGTTATGGTAATTTTATTGGATTGAATATCCTTATTGTTTATAAGATTTGTTTTTTTGATTTCTTCTATAGTAATTTTTTATAGAGAGGAGTATATATCGGGTGATATGTTTATTAATCGATTTATTAGATTAGTATTTATATTTGTCCTATCTATAATATTTTTAATTATTAGTCCTAATTGAATTTCAGTTTTGGTTGGTTGGGAATTTGGTTTTAAAAAAATTTGTTTGTTGTATGTTTTAGATTTTTATTAATTAATTATTTAGTAATCACAAAACTCCATCTAGGGGCCGTATTCTTAAATTCATGAATTTTGATATAAAATTGATAATTTCCGACCCCGAAAACCCCCACATACCAATTTTGAATCGAATCGGACCATAATCACAAAACTCGTCCTCCATCTTGCCGATCAGGATGAGTTGCATTGAACAATTCACCTACTTCTCTTTGGGTGCGCATTCTGTCTCCAAATCTTATTATGCAAAGAATTTCAATTCTTTCTCGTCCATTTAATTTAATAATTTTCCATGAAAGTTACTACTCAATAATGTATCGACAAACGATAAGATTTGTTATAATTTGAAGAAATAACTTCACAAAAACTATTCAGCAATAAAAAACGAAATTCTGGTCGCTATGGCTACTGTCAAGTGAAAATTGTCAGATAGCAAACGGTGCACAATTTAAACATTTAATTTGATCGTTGTTTGAAGCTATCACTGCCATTAAATTTAGTATTTTCATATTTAAAAATAGTTTTTCTCATTTTATTTTCTTCCACCCATACTCATAATAACCTTTTTACATTACGTAATGAAAAATGGAGTTGTCATTAAAAAAATACCGATGACGTCATTCATCCTACACGAATCATTCTGTATGTATTAATTAAATTTGAAAGAATGCCCGAATGAAAATAAAATTCAACGGCTTCGAGCGTTCTTTCCAGAAATTATTCCTTTAATTTTATACGAATTTATCCACTACTTTACGAGAGCACTGAATTTAACGGACGCACTGTATACAAACCCTATGTGTGATATATTTTTAAAATCCGCTTTCCATGGAGATTCCAAAAATTGAATAATATAAAGAGTATTCTAATTTAAAAAATTGTAGCGGAGGTCACCCCGTTTATTTAATTTTCCCTTAAAATGTGGCAAATTGAGATTAAAAATCGACTTTTCAAGAATATTCCTCAGAAATGGATAGTTTGGCTAAAAATAAATTTAAGTGAAAAGTATGACTGTGTGCACGTATCGATATAATCGATGAAAGAAAATTGTATTTCGTGCATAAAATAATTTATTAAAATCGTAGCAAAGCGCTTTCGACCCTTAGGTCATCATCAGTGCGTACCTGAAAGTGAGTAATATTGATAGAGAATAGGTTACTGAAAAATTTTTTTGAGAAATAAAATTGAAATATGATAAATGTGAGGTTACTTACTCGTCAGGTGTACAAGAAGCCAAAAAGACCATGAAATATTTCATGATCAATGAGTGCTGCATAATTTTACGTGACAAACATGTTAAGAAACATATCCAAGGCCAGGATGAGAATTGAGATTACATTTCGATATCTTTTATAAGCCATTGGTTAGGTGTGATAGCTGGACCCAAGTGACAAGATTGACAACTGAACGATGAAGTAGATTGATATGGAACACAGAACCATGGAGATATCAGAATCATGAAAGGAATATCCCTGTCATACGAAAAACACATTAGAAGATGATCAATCTGATGGGGACTGTCATCTGTCAAATATATGTTCCAGTATTCCAAGGAAGACCAGACAAGACTCTTGAATTCTCACATTTAAGTCATCGTGGATATAAGTTTAGGGAGAAGTCTTATTAGACCTGTCCTGAAATCATCATGTTGGGGATGCAAACTTACATACCGAATACCGAAAGAAGAACATCATCCGATAAGACCTGGTTTAACAGAAACTGCTCTAGAGCTGTGGCTTCCAAACAGGCAGCATACCATCGATGGCAAAAAAATCCGGGACCTGAGACCAGAGCAGCATACGTTGAGGCTAGAGGCATAGCAAAGAGACAATAGAATGTACAGGCAGCATACCATCGATAG
>JAFIRS010007559.1:0-23951 GCA_018342105.1 Gonioctena quinquepunctata | reverse complement strand
CCCCTCAAAGTCGACCAAACCCAATATAAAAACTCAATGAAAAATTTCAAAGTCAAATTCGGTCAAACACACACACTGCACACCTGAACTATTCAAGGTCACACGTGACGTCATAGTGGTGGGGAGACCAGAACCGGCTTAAATCTCCTACCTGATGTATCACTCGACCCTCATACCACTGAAAAAATAGAGCATTGACCGCAAGGGGTGACGTTTTGGGTATGAATTTTATAAAAAATTTGGGACCCCTATAAACACAAATTGAAGTGTTTTTTTGAAATGTTTGATCACAGCCCGTTTCTGACTTACAGGGGGGGGGTCAAGTTTTGGAACGCCCTGTATGTAATATTTTGAAACAATTTTGTTCAAATTTTTCTAGGCATAGAGCCATATTTACCTGACATCTGCGGGAACTTTTTTTGGTTTTTTCTTAAACGAGCCATTCGACTCGTAACACTCACTTTGATTAAATTCTTTAAAGTATATTAAATTAGGATGGCATATTTGCACGTGTCTCAACTCTTTGCAATATTTACATAAATTGTATAGTCCATCCAATATCAATTGCAGAAGCTGTTTCTATAGGGAGCGAATAAAAACTCACTTCGCTAACACGAGCGTATATGCGAAGAAACTGAACGAAAAATAATCTGTACTACTCGTAAACATTTTCCGTCGGCATATAGGTAGATCCAAAGAGCCGCAGTCAACGGGACCTGAGTGACAGCTGCGTTTTCTACAACCGTTTCGTCTGGCCCAAACCGTCGGACATCGATGCTTGTATAGGCGTGTCTTTACTGGAAGGTCATAAATCACGCGTTATAATTGTGTTTTAATAGCTCTGAAAGATTAAAAACCAGTAGCGTCTGTGGTCTTGGTGTGTGCCGATCGAAATAGGATATTCTAGTAACCTACATCAAACAATGAAAGAAATTATTTTTCTTTCTTAATGTATTTGTATAAATAAAAGCTTGTCTTTAATTTTTTTTCATTTTTCATTATTTATGAAGTATTTTTGAAATCTTAAAATATCTAAATAAAATTAGTTATCTCCGCCACTGCTGCTCACAGGATTTCGCCGAAAGACTTTTTTATGCTTCTGCAATTGATATTGGAAAAACTATAATTATCAAAGCATTCCATTTTTCTCAAATTTTTCAACGCAAATGCTCACAAATGTTTGACAATTTTCTCCGTTTGCAACAAACCATGTTAATCATATATTTTTTCGATTAGTATTGTAAGTATTGTAGTAAACTAAAATTGCGATAGATTGAACTACTACCCATCTGAGTTTTAGCATTTGGCGTAACTAACGTTGGTAATATTTTTTATTTAACGAAATATGGTGGATATATGAATTTCTTCGAAATTGCGTCATGTTAATTGTAAAAAATATATTTCTATCACCTTAAGTGACCTAAAATTGTCATAGGCCGATAGATTGAACACCCATCTGAGTTTTAGCATTTGGTGTAACTAATGTTGGTAATTTTTTTTATTTAACGAAATATGGTGAATATACCTACAGTTTGAATTTCACCAAAATTACTTCATGTTGAACTATCTTTTTTGGCAAATCTCTAATGGTATCGAATAATAAGCAAAATAATACTGAAACAAATTTAATTATTATAGGTATTATTAATATTAAAAATACAATTATTATAAATGGTTGTGGGCTGGCTTGAATTCGTTGTTAGGATCTGGGTACTTTTATCATGATTAAACTTGCTAGTAGTTGGTTAAGTTCTCCTCGTGGCATCAATCATCTCTTAATGATGTTCAACGTCCAATTGTAAGTAAGGTTTGATTGATTGTGTCCGGTAATTTCAATGAGCTGCTGTTCACCAACTCCCTCTCTGGCCAAACTCGAAACAGCTATTGCTTTTGCAGAATGGTTGGTGATTTTGACTTTTTTAGAGTCAATTTCTATAGACTAGAGATTCCCTCTTGTGTGTCGAGGAAAATGTATATTCGATGTTGCAAAGTGCAGGCTTTCGGATGGCGAAGTAGGGAATAAATCATTGGCGAGACGAAACGTATTTTCATTTTATTTCAACTTGATCAGCTTATGGTAATGAAAATGAATGACAGCTGTCGGGCCCCTACTGTGCGTGCCTTACGTATATATCAAACGTATATGGCAGGTCTCACCTATGATTTATTGCCTACTTCGCCATCCGAAACGCCTGCACATATTTCTAATAGTATACTTTAGTTTCTTCAACATATTTCTCCTCGAACGTTTCCCCTTATATGATACCTAGTAATCATGTTGATTATAATCCACCCACTAGTGTGTCTGGTTTGTAGTTTTTTAGTAACAACTTGTTTACTACACAAACACATAGAAGCTGCTTTTGTTGGATTTATTTTTAGTCCTTGATCTTTAGAATATTCACTTATGAGTTCAAGGTTACGATTTAATTTCCCAATCATGTTTAGCAACATCGAATGAATCACAAACACCATATATTCATTTGCGTATCACCGGCATAAAAAGTGAATACCCTACCCAAATCAGTTATGAAAACGGCGAAGAGAAAGGTAATCCAAGAAAGCTGTCTCCATTACGCATTCTTTTTTCAGTTCTGGCACCACGAAAAGTTGCCCTGTAATTTTCATGGGAATACCGTGGTATGTTTGATAAAGTTAATGCCTATTAGTTTATTTAAAACATATAGGCATATAGACATAACTCATTATGTTCACGGATTCAGGAAATAGGAAGTGACTGTTCGGAAGATAATAAGGAATGTTAAGGTTGGAAAGTGGGAAAGCGAAGGAAATATTTATTAACATTCTTCTTGAATATGTGGGCATTGTAGTCGTTGGGAATAATCTCCTCAGGCAGTGAATTGCAAAAATTGAGGTGCGACAAAAATGATTCCTAATAGAGCGATGCTCGGTAAGTTTCGAGCTGACTAAGTCTGTAGAGTTTGTCTGACAGAAACTGCTTGATGGGGAATAAGAGAGTGATCGAGAACATTTGCCATGAAAGTACATATTTATAAGATAGAGAGATGATGCCCACTTTTCTGAATATCCTGTCAAAAATCCCATGTAAATGGAGTGCAATTATCGCAAAATTACAGCGATAATTGCATCGTAGAAAGCGAAAGAGCCCTGCGATAATTGCGCTGTAGACCGATAATTGCACAGTTCATATCCATGGCAATTCCAGTGATAATACAGCGACAATTTATAGGTAACGTCAGTTTGACAAGTAATGTCAAAAATATTATTTATTAAGAAAGTCTCGTTTCGGTCGGGCTTTATTACGAGCTATTGAAGAAAATGTGTTGGAAAACGAACCAAATAACACAAAACAGAACAGAAAATACGTGTGGCGTCAGTTTATGAGCTTCTGTGCTGAGAACAACTATACTTTGGATGAAAAAACACAAATTAATGTTCTGGCAAACATATTAACGGACTGGGGTTCAATATGCGTGAGCAGAATGGCGATGAGAACAAAGAATTTACTGTTAAAACGATTTGGAACGTAACCGCTAAATTACTAATGGAAAAATATTTCAGTGAAAACAACATCAATTTTAACCCTTTTACTAATATTGAGTTCAAAGCAGCCAGAGATGCGAAAAATGACAAGAGAAAACAACTACAAACAGATCAGAGAAGATAAAGGAAAGTGCAGTACGATTAATTCCAAAATATAGGTTCGTGGTTGTGACGAAAACACCCAGATGGTTTTTGCAGAAGTTATTTTTTGTTTTTCTTTGAAATAGCTTTGCATTAAGAAGAAGAAAATAACGTAGGTGAAAAAACAGGAAGGATTATTTACGATCCTGTGTTTACTAAGACGACGCAAGGAGGGGAAAAACCATGCGCTTCATTGAAATGGCTAATAAACAATAAAATCAATCTTGATTTGTGTCCAATTCGAGTGTACAAAAAATTCCTAGAAAAGCAGGTTGGAATAAAAAGAAAACTACTCTTTCTCACTGTAAATCCCGCTTGGAAGTTGAACATAAAATGGTATAAAGATATTCCTGCTGGACGAAATACAGTAAGCAAATGGACTGTTCTACAAACCAAAGCTTCTGGTTTAAATACAGAGAATATCAAGCTTACTAACCATTCGTTACGAGCTACGGCGTCTCCAATCTCGCAAAAAGGGGGTGGGCGAGCAGCAACTTATAAAAATCACGGGTCATTCAAATTCAAAATCAATAACGCCATATCTTCAAATGGATGAAGATCACCATGAAGAAATAGTCAAAAAAATGCGTGGCAATGACGTACCACAGGCACAGCATTCTCAAACATCCTCTTCAGCCGTGAATGCACCGATAGCTACATTGTCTAACCAGAATACGTATAACAATTGTGTATTTCACTGCAGTTCCTGCAACTTTCGATTTAGTTTAACCTTGAATAAATAGTTTCATTATATTTTTACGTATGCTTTCATAATATATAAATGAAAAATATTAAAACAAACGTATTTCTGCGTCTCTTCTTTTTTTCCAGTTACGGGATGGTTATTGATGACAAGCTAAGAATTTATTAATTAATAATGTCAGTTTGACAAGTTGACAGTTTATTCGGGAAATATTCCCCCGAATTACACTCGTGCATCAAAATAACCGGATAATTTCGCATTCCAGCGTGTTATCAGTAGTAATACCACTAGTGACTGAATTTTCGCGATAAGTCTGTCGATTTATTTCTAAACGAAACTGAGTTGCTTGAAAACACCACGAGTCCGCAGGACGAGTGGTGTTTTCGTTAAGCAACTCAGTTGAGTTTAGAAATAAAAGACAGACTTATAAGATAAATTCAATCACGAGTGGTATTTTATAAGACTATTTCACGAACAAAGTGAAAGGTCAAAAAAATTAAATTCGGCAGAATGAGAAGAAGAAGTTTAATAATAATGAATAATTCAAATTTAATTATAATCATGAAATATTAATTTCAACTATAAACAATTTGTTTTAATTATTATTTGTTACCTATAACAATAAATAATTTTTCAAGAACACGAACATAATACATTATTCTCGACTATAATTGTTATAAATTGTAAAAAATTTGAATAGTATGAACTTTATTTTGAGTAAGCCATTTAGTATCTGCACAGTTTTTATCACCACCTTGGCGGGTTTTGGAGAATATCGGGTTATATGCAATTCTGTTTGTTAAACAACCTTTGTTGTCAGTCTCTTCCTTAAAAAAATGTAACATGGAAAAAGTTACTTCGTTACCTCTCCAAGCTAGTTCCACTGCAGCTATGTGAAAAAACTTCTTTTGGAGTCCCTCTGGCGTGTCTTCGTCCCATTGTAGCACATATTTCTATATTCGTCTGAAGTCATAGCGACAGAACTCCTTTTTTTTTTGGGTACGCTTGAATTTTTCTTACATCGAGCCCCCCCCCCGTCTGAAATCATAGCGACAGAATGTACTAATTTTGCAGTAGTGTTCCATATGGTTTTAATAACACTCTCGTTGTAATCACTACCATCATTTCCCATATATTGAATGCCCAGTCTTTTAGAATGAATGCTAATCTTTCGTTGCTATTTTCTGCATCTAATTTGTAGTTGCGTTCCGCACAGAACGTCATCAATTGTCTCCATATATAAGATTTTGTTTTTTTTGTGTTACTGGGTATATTTTCTTCAATATTTTGGTTTATTAGTAGAACCAAAGCGAATAATTTTGACGTTTGCTACAATTATTTTTGGTCAAACTGTCAAACTTTGCATTGCGATCCGTATCCATGGTTACGTCGTTGAAAACACGATGCTGATAGACCAATCAGAATTGAAAGACAGCTGGTGTTTTCGCGATAATAGAAGCTGTCTTTGGTTTTTGATTCGTCAGATTTTTTGAAAATTCCAAGGTGCTTGGAATAGTCTTTGAAAAACTGCATTCGGTCATTTTCATATTTTGAATAAATTCTCCAAAAATGAAAATGAACTCGTGCAGTTTTTTGACAACACGTTGTCATGCAAAATTATCGGTAATTTTGATGCACTTGTGCAATTACTCACTAGAATTATATGCCCATCGTTAATATCTGCAACTTCAGCAAAGCATTTGAGATAGTGATATCTGAGTTTTTATCTACTCATGTTAAATCACAAATTGTGGATTATCAGCATGGCTTCATCACAGGCTGGTCAAAGGTCACCAATTTGGTGGAAATAACGCAATTTATATCTGACAACCAGATGATTCTGGTAAGGTCGTTTACACTGATTTATCTAAAGCATTTGATAGGCTTGGTACTTTCCTCAAAAAACTTTCAGTGTGTCGCCTCACTCAAAATTCTATTCTTTTCTTCTATTCTTATCGATCCAACAGAAACTTCAGAGTGAAATACCATTGTCACAGATCAACCGAAATAATTGCTATATCTGGTGTCCCACAAGGCTCGCTATTAGGTTCCTTGCTATTCATAATTTTATAAAAGACATTGGCCTGGATTTGAATTGTAATCTCCTCCTATATGCTGATGACTGTAATTTATATGAAATATTTCTAACTTAAATGATAGCTTGCAACTCCAAAGTGATCTAATGAAGCTACAAAGTTGATGTGAGTTAAATAAAGCTAAATGTACCATTGTTTCCTTTACGCGCAAAAAAACTTCAAGTTTTAAGTAAATGGTATAAATGGCACATGTCTCAAGAAGTGCACCAGTTTAAGAGATTCAAGTGTCACCTTTGACAGTAAATTAACATTTGTTGAATACGCATGCAACATCGTGCCAACTGCTTACAAAACTTTAGGCTTTGTGACGCGAATTTCCACTCACTTCGTCAATCCCAACACAATCAAACTCCTATTCAACTCTTTTGTAGGAACGGAACTTGAATGGTTTGGTGTCAGGGCTATGATGTAAACATAAAAAATATCGAGGACGTGCAAAGACGTTTTCTCAAAACTGTATGTTACAGACTTGAAGGAGAATATCCTACACGGAATATCTCTCAAGAAATATAGCTTGAACGTTTTGATGTCAAGTCTTTGCAAACACGTCGAACCTGTTATAATATAGTTTTCCTGTTCAAGGCTCATCATATGCATATGCGATATTGAATATGCATATATGCGATAACATAATATGTTTTAATTGCTAGTTCCAAAGACGAACTTACTTATGTTCTCCCCAATTCATCAAATTTGTCTTGACTATAATAACATTTCAAAATGAGATAGATATATTCGATACAACAAAAGGTAGTTATTTTATAGCACTCACTTCGGTATTCACTATACACGTGACTCTATATGTGAATTTTTTTTCTCTTTTTTTCCTCAATTTTTTTTATCTCTTTTTCCACATTTTTTTTTTCAGTTTGCATACAGAGCTGCATATCCGTGTGTAGATCTTCTCAAGTTTTTGTATTAATGTATACAGTGAGGATGTAAAAAGTCCTTCCCCCCCCTTAACTTTTGAACGGAACAAGCTGTCGAGGTCGGGTAAAATTCAGGTAAAAAGGTACCACTTTTACCACTTTTTGGCATAAAAATGATTGTGGTCACGTGGTCTAGTGTCAAGAGGGCACCATCAACTTTTTTTTTTAATGTAAAGGGGGTCACGTGGCTCCTGGTTTGAAGGCCTTCCGATTCTCTATCCAACACCGCTTCGTTTGTGAAAATCGGCCAAGCCGTTTCAAACTGACAAGCGTTTGAAATTTGCTTCAAATATTTTACAAATAAATTAGTTTAACTATTAATTGCAGCAGAATTTCAACTCCGTTACTGATTCTGGTCGAAAAGTAGATTTTTTGTGGTAAAAAAGGTTCGCATATTATTTGTACTTTAAAATGTGCTTTTTGTTTAATTTTTTTATACCTTAGTTATTTTGCTGGAGACTCCAAATAGCATTTCATTTCAATCTCAGTCTAATAGTGACGTTAATCATATCGATACTTTTGACAGTTGTCATAGGTTTCAGCATTTCTTTATAAATTTCAAATGCCTCGTTCTCGTTCTTTAGAAGAAAAAACCGAAGCAATTTTAATTTACGCTGAAGCTAGGCGTAATTACCATGAAGCAGAAAGAATATTTAATGAGCGCTTCCCAAATAATCCAATATCTCGTACCTACTTAAGGGAATTGGTTAGTAAATTTCTAAGGACTGGTTGCGTAACGAGGGAAAAAGGATCTGGAAGAAAATCTATTTCAGAAGAACAGCAAATCGACGTTCTGGCAGCTGTTGTTAATAATCCGCAACAAACAACGAAAACGGTAGCCACGGCTTGTGACGTATCTACGACCACTGTGAAAAAATATCTTAAAAAACACAAATTTCACCCATATAAATTAAAATTTTTGCATCAATTAACAGAAGACGACCCGGATAGAAGACTGCAGTTTTGTGAGGTCATGTCTGACCGCATAATCCAAAATCCCGGGTACTCTATTTGTTTTAGTGATGAAAGTACGTTTTATCTAAATGGAACAGTAAATAGACAGAGTGTGCGTTATTGGTCAGACGTAAATCCGCACGTTTTTCGAGAGGGTCATACTCAAACTCCAGAGAAGATCAACGTATGGGCTGGTATTTTGGGTCCAATATTTATGACAGAAAATTCAACTGGGCATCTGTATTTAAATATGCTTCAAAATCAGATCCATCACAGTATTCAAGAAGTAGTTGGGGCAAACCCAAATAAATTTACCATGGATGTTACCTTTCAACAAGATGGTGATCCGCCTTGGGTAGTTTTCCGAAAATCGGATTGTATTCAATTCTGTTTGATTTTTGGCCTGAGTTATCGAGTTCTTCCTTGAAAAACTGTAGCTTTGCTCTGCATCCTTCGCTTCCTCTCCACGCCAATTCATACGACAAAACAAAGAACACCTTCTTTGTAGTCCCTCTGGGGTTCCTTCATCACAACTGTTTACTAGTTTTTTCAGTTCTTCGAATTTCAGAGCAGTTGAGCTAACTTTTCTACTATCTTGAGCCTGTAGGTCTCTTCTCTCTGCATTTTTTGCGTCCCGTGCAGATTTAAACACGACATCTTGGAATGGGTCAATTTTCATACCATATTTCTGGAAGTATTCTTCCATAATCATTTTGACGGTGACATTTCAAATAGTTTTCACGGTGCTTTCTTTGTACTCCTCACCGTTACTTTTCTTCATGTTATGAGCCCAGTCCTTCAAGATTTTCGCAATTTCGCATACCTGGCGTTTCTCGTTCCAATTTATACCCTCTTGTTGCACAAAATTCCGTGAACTGATTCCAGACAAACTTCTTGTTTTTCTTTGTATTCGCTGGAGTTGTTTTTTCGATTTGCGGGTCGGTTTCAACTTCTTTGACAGTCCCTAAACGGTTCATTTTAGACGTTAAATATGAAACACTGACTAAATTTTAGTATATGTTTACTTCAGGTACGCGTTGCTATGGTCGTTAGCCTCTCTGTTACTTCCATGGCAATCGCGAAACATACACGGCCGATTTTTAAATCGTGTCACTGCGTTGAACTGTCCCTAGCGCGCTGAATTACAGCGATAATCCACATAGTAGGTGGATTACCGCTGTAATTCAGCGATAATTCCACACCTCTTATGGACATTTTAACACATGAGTGTTACTTCACCTATCTTCTTTCTTGGCAATACAATTGAAAACGTTTATTCCCATACCCGTTTAAGTAGTCCATTTTCCACACCCTCGGAATCCCATGGTACCCAAATTACTTTGAAGATGGGATCTCTGTCCGAAATGTTTCTCCAGGAGATCTACAAATTGCGTTCTCTTTCCAGACAAAAGTCCCTAAAGTTTGTATCGGTTTCTTGGTATCTATTCGCCTTCAGTTGATTGTCCCGTTGGTCTGATATGGGCGACTCCTTCATGGCATCTAGTTCTATGACTTTGCTCAGACGCTCTAGGATACGGTCTTCTAGATAAGACATCTGTATTACTATTTGGTCGTTCTAAGAGATGTTCGGCGTTTTTTCTGATTCTGTTAATTCGAATGACCTTGTAAGATTCGTTCTAACTAGCCAGCATGCTACCCGATGTATTGGCTAATCTAGTTTCTTGATATCGGCCCGAAAATTCACTAGATGATCCGCTCCTCGTCGGTGGGTAGGATCGTGGGGGCGTCCCCCATGATGATGACGAACGTATTGGCAACCTCATCCTACAATCTCTCTGGAAATGTTCGCTTCTACCACATCTGTAACAGTTTCCTCTTGACTCTCTAGACGATCCTGTACTCGTAGGTGAGTAGTTACGTGGGGGGTATCCTTGCAGATGATGACGAACGTGGTGGCAATCCCTTTGGAAATATCAACCCTTACCACATCTGAAACAGTTTCCTCTTGATTCTTCTAGTATTCTATTAAATATCTGTTTTTTGCTATCACTTTGTGTCTTTTCCTGAAGTGGCTCTTCGATCACTTTCGGCCTCAAGGTTTTGAAAGCCGCTTCCACTTCTAAGAAACGAACCAAAGCTTTCCTGTATTTCTTAAAGTGCGTTAATCTTGGGCTGCTTTGTATTTCAACATCTCTCAATTCGTCAATAAATATTGCACCGCCAAACTGTTCTATCTTTGAACTCCTCTGGGGCATCTGGGTAGCCAAGCTGGATCATCCTCTGCACAATCGCTTAAAATTCCTGTAGGATTTCTCTCAACTTTTACATTACATTGTGCCCGGTACAGTTTTCTCGATGTTGTCCCTTATATAACGGCATGCTTCGAAAGCTCTTTATGTTTTCCGTCTGCTTCGGAGATTCCATCGTGACGTCAGCGAGTACGCGATAAACACGCAGTGGCGTAGTGTATTTGTTTTCGTAACAGTATAATTTATTACCCGAATTGCCAGTCTGAGAGTATGTTAGGCGAATCTGGGAGATTAAGCGAATGAGATGAATGGGTGTTCGAAACGTGAGGTGAGCTGTCTATTGAATATATATACCGGGTGTCAACGAATCTATTAGACAAGTCATAACTTCTAGAATATTAGGTGTATCAAAATGAGATTTGGTATAGATAAATGGTATGTGAAGAGGAGAGTTTTCGCATATTTTTCACTTTCCGGTCACTTCCGGTTTTGAATTTTTGAATGGAACACCCTGAATATTGTAACATTTTTGGATTTCTGAGACAATTCTGGACCAGAATGTGACATTTAAAAAAATACGCCTACTTCATTTTTTTAGAGTCACTTTTAATATTGCATCTAGCTGGCCATGATCGGTCGTAAACTAATCTAGTATGATAGATAGAAATAAGACAAGTTGGCAAAATTACATTTTCATGTCTAACTATTATTTTTGAAATGGCGACCATTTTTTTACAAGCACTTTCTGAAAAAAGGGTTTTTTTGAGGAATCTAACGATACTGGTTTATTTGCGATTGGATTAAAAATAAGAACATAAATTAAATATTACTAAGGAAAATACTGTATAATAATTTATTTACTTTTGTCAAGTGTGCCATGGATAATAATTTTTTTTTTTTTATTGGTGCCCCTTTTTACCCATTTAAAGCACGCCTCAGCGTGTTTAAATCGAACTTTAAAAAACGCGCGTTTTTTAAAGGTAACCATGACAACATCAACAAATCGAGAAACGTGAAGTCTAAATGACAAATTTTTGATTATTGATCTGACAGGAGTACCTTGTAACGTTAAATAAAATATTACTCACAATTCGTTCATTTATATGTGCTCCTCCATCCATTTGATGAACTTTTCATATTCTTTTTCATATATATCACTGGATTTTCGCGGTATTAACCGCGATTCTGCCTCACTATTCAAAAAATCGATATTAGAATCATTCATTTTTGAGCTCTGGTGACAACAAATATTGATCTTTGGTAACAAATTGCAAATGAATGTTTTTCTCATTTCCATGACAACGAAAGGTATACTGATGTCACATCACGAATTCAACCTTCTTGCATTATTAGTTCTTATTTCTATTTTTTGTAGTAATAATACCAGTATATATGATTTCAAAGTGCACCAATAAAAAAAAATAACGTAAAGTATTCGTGGATAACTGGTCTTAAAAACACTTGCTCTATTTCGAGCACTCCGGCTGCGCCGTCGTGCTCGAAAAATCGCGCGTGTTTTAAAGCCCTTTTTATCCACTTATACTTTAATATACTATACTTATACTTTAGTAAATTTTCAAAGTGCATTCCTCCTTGTTCAAGACACATTTCAGCTCGTTCAATTGTTTCTCTCAACACGTTTCGTAACAAATGCCCGTAGAATTCATTCTTCTAAGATTTCAAGAGTGACTAGGGCTGTTGCATAGTTAACCTTTTCTTTAACATATCCCCAAATAAAGAAATCGAGCACAGTGAGATCCGGTGAGCGGGCAGGCCACCGTACTGGACCATTGGTTGTAATAACTTGATTATTAAAATGCTCTATTAAGTAATTAAGAACTTCTCCGGTATTATGAGGGGGTGCTCCATCTTGTTGGAAGTAAATTTGCCGTAAAACTGCTTAAGGTAGATTATTAGGATGATCCTCAATTTTATTTTGAAGAAAACCTAAGTACCTAACGTCCTGTTAACTGACCTTGAAACAATATTGGCCCAATTATTCTGTTTCCAACGATACCAGCCCAGACATTGACGCCAAACCTTTCTTGAAAATTGCCCTCGCTCATTGCATGTTGATTTTGTTGGGCCCAGTACCGAGTATTTTGCTTAGTGAAGATACCATTATTTGTAAATCGTGATTCGTCGGAAAATAGAATGAAGTTGATAAAATTTGGGTTAACTCTATGACTTTGTAGCAGCCAATCACAAAACACTACCCGTCTATCGCCATCGTCAGCATACAAATGTTGATGTAACTGATATTTAAATGATCGATATCCGTGCTTTTTCAGTATTTCTCTTGCTGATTCGTGACTTATCTGCATTTCTTGACTAATTTCTATTAAAGAAACCGTTTTATCAACCTCAACCCTAGCAAGAACGTTAATCTCAATCTCTTCATTTATGATAAACCTCTATGCCGCTTCTCGATTTCCTTCTTGCCTAAAACGATTCTCAACATACGGAAAATACTGATGGGCTGTTGCCGATTGGGATAACTCAGCAGCATTCCTTGAATTTCTATGACATTCTCCAATTATTAATAAAATATCCACATATACCTACATTATTTTGAGGAAAAATTAAACTGAAATTTAACGAAAATCAAGAAACTTTTACTGTCTGCTCATAAAGCTTTTGTCACTGTCATAACCTAAGTGAGTGTTTTGTTTTCCAAAGAAGACTTGATAAAAATAACCGCAAATTATTATCCAGTATTTTCCTTAGTAATATTTAATTTATGTTCTTAATTTTAATACAATCGCAAATAAATTAGATTCGTCAAAAACATCCTTTTTTCGGAAAGTGCTTGTTAAAAAATGGTCGCCATTTGAAAAATAATAGTTCGACACGAAAATGTAAATTTGCCAACTTGTCTTATTCCTATCTATCATACTAGTCACTAAAACTTTGCGATTGTAATTTTCTGACATCACCTGAGGTCCTCAGATTAGTTTACGGATCATGGCAAGCTAGATGCAATATTAAAAATGACTCTAAAAAATTAAGTAGGCGTAAAAACTTTTCAAAATGTCACATTCTGATCCAGAATTGTCTCAGAATTCCAAAAATGATACAATATACAGGGCGTTCCATTTAAAAATTCAAAACCGGAGCCATTTCCGGTGAAACCGGAAGAGACCGGAAAGTGAAAAATATGCGAAAACTCTCCTCTTTACATACCATTTACCTATACCAAATCTCATTTCGATACACCTAATATTCTAGAAGTTATGACTTGTCTAATAGATTCGTTGTTACCCGGTATATTGTTTGATAATAAACCTACATAGATATGGTCTTCAGATCTTCCTCTCGCCATTTGTTGGTTGAACATTTCTTAGTAAATAAATTGACTCGAACCAAAGAAATATTGAACTTGATCACTCCCATTATAAAGAACGAATCCCTCCAACGGGGAGGAAAATAAAAATTTCAAATATGATTTTCCATGTAACTTAACATTTTCAAATCTAATTTCTTACATCCCTTCGACGGGTCACATTTGAAATATCATATTGTAACGAACCTAGGCCGGACCTGTCGCCTCACATGTTGCCGTCGACAGCGATGAGATCATCCCCGGAGATGTTCGAGAACCATCCAGTCCCTCTTCCGCGTAATGCAACGGTCAATATTGGAAACAATTGGAACATGCCGTCGCCAACTGGAAGAATTCGAAACATCGAGAATGCTGTATCGGAGATAAATAGAGAGCCCTCAAGAGGGAGTGGACAGTCTGAACGAGCCCATACCATCGAGCTATACAGTGGCGTAGTAATATAAATTAAGTTGTAGATTCAGTGTGAAATAAATTATTTAAACCAAGTTAAGTTTATTTACGTTAGAATTGGTGTCGGAAGTGAGATTTTGAAAATAAACAAGTGATCGTGGAGTGGATAGTCAGAAAAATAAATTGATAGACCTTTCTGTACGCCCAAAATAGACAGTGGCCCGGTTTTCGCGAAGTGGACAATTGTGCGTGGGAATATAAACTGATACGCTGTTCGCGTGAAACAGAAAATAGACAGTGGCCCGGTTTTCGCGAAGTGGACAATTGTGCGTGGGAATATAAACTGATACACTCTTCGCGTGAAACAGACAATAGAGTGGCCTGGTTAAAATTTTCGCGTGAAACAGAAAATAGACAGTGGCCTGGTTTTAGCGAAGTGGACAATTGTGCGCCTTGCGGACTTGAAGGTAGCGGAATTGAAACAGGAATTGGAGGAAAGGGAACTGGAAACAACAGGTAAAAAGCAAGTACTCCAGGAAAGACTTGCAGAAGGACTTATACAAGAAGGTGAGGACCCCGAAACATTTTTATTCGAAGTTCCCGGAGGTGATTTAAGTTTGGTAATGAATAAACTCGAAGAAAATTCAAGAAGCCTGGAAGAAAATGCTAGAAATCTGGAAGAGAAGCTTCAAGAAAATTCTAGAAATCTGGAAGAAAAGCTTCTAGAAAATTCAAGAAGCCTGGAAGAGAAGTTCCTGGAAAACACAGAAGGTCTAAAAAAGAATTGTGTGGTGTGGCTAATTTTCTAGAAGGAAGAATGGGAACCGTTGAGACAGAGATAGATAAAATGAGGGAGCAAATGAACACGGAGGTAGATAAAATAAAGGAAACGATCAGTAAGCTGGAAAAACAAATTAATAGTGCGTCCTCCACAGAGATGGTTAACGAAAATGCAATGCTGGACTTGAGTTTGAACGTGGATAAAGTTCAAGAGGGTATAAAAGATGTCAAGGTCATTTCTGAAATAGGGAAGCTTTCCATGAAGCCGCCCCAATTCGACGGAAAACCCATGGGAAAATTACCGCCGACAGTTTGAAGCAGCATCCAAAGCAAATGGATGGAATGCGGGGGAAAGAGCTGTAGCACTAACACTTGCATTACGTGGAGAAGCGACGAATATTCTACAAACTCTTACCGCCCAAGAACAGGAGGACTATGATCAGCTGATTAAACATCTAGAATTACGATATGGCCAGGCCCATTTGGAACACGTATATCACTCCCAGCTGAAAAATCGCTGCCAAAAATCGGGCGAATCCTTACAAGAATTCGAAACTGACATTGCACGCTTGGTTCGTCTCGCATATCCAGCCACACCAGAAAATGTAATGGAGCGACTAGCGGTTCAAGCATTCTTGGATGGACTCCGTGACCAAGAAACCAGACAAGCGTTGATATTAGACTCCCAGCTGAAAAATCGCTGCCAAAAATCGGGCGAATCCTTACAAGAATTCGAAACTGACGTCCAACACATCTCGTAGACGCACTGGCACGAGCTTTGAATTTGAGGCAGCAAAACAATGCTGCAAAAGCCAAAGTAAAGTTCAAACGATTGAGGAAGACTCACAGGAGCCTGCTAACTTGGAAGCTGCCATAAGAAAAGTGATGAAGGAAGTGTTGCCTGAGAAAAGACATATAAGATGCCGGAATTGTCGAAAATTGGACATGTGCGTAGCAAATGTCCAACATTCATCACTCGATGCAGGAAAACTAAGAAAGGTCGATGAGAAGGGGCAATCGTCGGCATGTGTCCGGCAAGCCCCGGTTAACAACGCATATGTCGCTATGCTTCAACGACAGAACAAGGGTGTCTTCGTAGACGGTCTCATCAATAACGAGCCTTGCACCATGCTGCTAGATACGGGTGCGACTAGGACAATTCTCGGCCTTCCTTTGCCAGAACACCGGAACGGATTGAACCGACAACTTGAAGCTACGCACAGCAACAGGGGAGCCAGCTACGTATATGGCGAGCTACCGATTGAAATAATTTTGGGCAACACTAAAGTGAAACATCAGGCACTTGTAGCGGACATCGAAGACGATGCAATCATCGGAATGGACATCATGAATTCCAGAGGGTTTGAATTGGATTTCAAAGACGGCGTCCTACGTGTCAACGGAGAAGAGCTGGTACTTCATGGGAGAAGTGAAGAGTTGATCCGTGTGCTGTTGGCTGAAGATGTAAGCGTACCTGAGAGGGCTGAAACCATTCTGGAGGCTCGCCTGGACGGGAGTGCGAGCAGTGGAGACGTGGTGATGTTCGAGCCCAAACTTCATGATGAGAAAATTGGACGAGGGATTGCACTAGGGAAGACCTTGTTGCGTGCTGACAAATTTGTGCCGGTAAGGGTCATGAATGTCAATTATTTCCCAGTGACCTTGAAGAAAGGAACAATTTTGGGGCACTGCTCGTCAGTTTCATCCGTGATCCGGGGCGTACGAGGTACGATTAGCCAACCCAACAACTTGCCCACAGAACTAGAGAAATTAGTTACCATCTCTTCCAAAGACATAAAACCAGCTCAACAGCCCAAACTAAGAGATTTAACGATTAGCCAACCCAACAACTTGCCCACAGCACTAGAGAAATTAGACATCTTCGATACCGGACAAGGAAAAGGGGTCGAACTAATGTAGTCCAGCACAAGATTGATACTGGGGTGCCCGACCGATCCGGCAATCAGCAAGAAGACTTCCTCTTGCCAAGAAGGCAGAGGCTGACAAAATAGTCAGCGATATGGGAAAGAAGGAGTTATCGAACCGTCTGACAGTCCCTGGTCCTCTCCAGTCGTACTGGTGAAGAAAAGGATGGATCGACACGCTTTGTGTAGACTATCGCCAACTTAATAATGTCACGAAGAAGGACAGTTACCCTCTCCCGAGAATAGATGACACCCTAGACACGTTGGCTGGTTCCACGATTTTCTCGACCCTTGATCTGAAGAGTGGATACTGGCAAGTAGAACTCGCTCAGGAAGATCGAGAAAAGACTGCTTTACCATCGGCTCAGGATTATGGCAGTTCACCGTTATGCCATTCGGCTCTGTAATGCTCCCGCCACATTCGAAAGATTGATGGAAACAGTACTGAAGGGACTCTCATGGAACACGTGTCTAGTGTATCTCGACGACATAATTGTGGTCGGCAGATCGTTCGAGGACCACGTGAAAACTTGGAGGAAGTATTCCTGCGATTGAGGAACTCCGGATTGAAGCTGAGCCCCAAGAAATGCCACCTGTTCCAAAAGAAGTACGATACCTCGGCCACGTTGTCTCTGGGGAAGGAGTAGCAGTGGATGACCAGAAGATCAAAGCTGTTAAGGATTGGCCCATCCCAAAAGACATTCACCAACTTCGAAGTTTCCTTGGTTTGTGCACATACTATCGCCGATATGTGCTGGGGTTCGCAAACATCGCTAAACCACTGACCAGGCTCACGGAAGGTCAAACAAAGTTCCAGTGGTCCGAAGAATGCCAAGACTCGTTCAGGAAGCTGAAGGGAGCTTTGATTAACGCACCTGTTCTGAGCTATCCCTACCCAACGGAAGTTCATTTGGATACGGACTCCAGCAACGTGGGACTTGTGTCTGTCCTATCTCAGATCCAGGAGGGGCAGGAGAAGGTCATTGGTTATTTCAGCAAGACGCTCAGCAAACCAGAGCGCAATTACTGTGTCACCAGGCGAGAGCTGTTAGCTGTTGTAAAGGGAGTGGAGCACTTCTACAAGTACGTGTATGGAAGAAGATTCCTGCTGAGAACTGACCATGCAGCTCTCAAATGGCTCTTACAGTTCAAAAATCCTGAGGGTCAAGTAGCACGTTGGATCGAGAGACTCCAAGAATTCGATTTCGAGATCGAACATCGAGCCGGAACCAGCCATAAGAATGCAGATGCCTTGTCGCGAAGACCATGTCCAGATGATTGCTCACATTGCCGACGAGCAGAAGAGAAAGAAGCAACACTTTGTAGAACCGCGGCAATGGATGACAACTGGAATGACAGCAAGATCCAGAAAGACCAAGAGAAAGACCCCGACCTTGGCTTAGTCGTCAGCTGGAAGAAGGGCAATCGAAGACCATCATGGCAGGAAGTCGCAGGTTACTCGCCGGCTGTTAAGTCCTATTGGGACAATGGAACTCTCTTATTCTGGACAATGGGATCCTGAAACGTGTGTTGGAGGCCGATATTGGTGGGGAAGACAGACGCCAAATAATTGTTCCCAGGAACAGAAGAGAGGAAGTGCTGCGGAAATCCATGATGGAGTCGCTGGAGGACATCTGGGAGTGACGAAGACCCTGCAGAAAGTGAGGCAACGGTTTTACTGGGCCAATTGTCGCTGACGTCCAGGACTGGTGCAGAAAGTGCGCTGTATGCGCTGCTAGCAATGGACCTCGAATACGACCCAAGGCCCCGATGCGTCAGTACAACGTAGGCAGCCCGTTCGAGAGAATCGCCATTGATATCGCCGGCCCGTTTCCCGTATCCGACCACGGGAATAAATACATCCTTGTGGCAATGGACTACTTCGTAAGTGGGCGGAAGCCTATGCCCGCCCAACCAGGGAAGCTCATCACCGTCGCCGACGTCTTGGTGAAAGAATGGATATGTCGATTCGGTATTCCAATGGAGCTGCACTCGGATCAAGGTAGAAATTTCGAATCCAACCTTTTCCAAGAAATATGTCTACGCTGAACATCCGCAAGACAAGAACCACGGCCCTACATCCGCAGTCTGATGGAATGGTGGAACGGATGAACATGACGATCATCGGCCACTTGTCCAGGGTTGTCTCTGACCATCAAAGAGACTGGGACCAGTATCTCATTTAGTTCCTGATGGCCTATCGATCCGCAGTACACGAGTCAACCGGTCAAACTCCTGCTAGTATTATAATGGGCCGAGAACTGCGACTGCCTTGTGACCTGAAGTTTGGGATACCGCCAGGACAAGACACTGCGGGAGAGGACTACGTCAGCAAACTTCGGCAGAGAATGGACGACATCCACGAACGAGTCCGGTTGAACATCCAGAGTGCCAGCGATAAAATGAAGAAGACCTATGACATCAAGGCCGACGCTGGAGGATTTAAGGTTGATGACCTGGTTTGGCTGTACAACCCCAAACGTCGTCGGGACTATCACCAAAGTTGCGGAACTCGTGGAAGGCCCGTATAAAATCATGAAAAGGATAAACGACCTTGTGTACCGAATCCATAAGCCACCCGAGGGAAACCAAGGGTCGTCCATTTCAACAGGTTGGCCCCTTACGCTGGAAACCATGACCAAGCGCACCCTCAAGCCACCGGAGGATGATATGACGTTCGAGAAGTTTATGTCCTTGTATTCAAACGGGCAGAAAGTTCTACATGGGGTTACTAGAGAGGAGTCACGAGACCTTTTCGAGGTGCCTGCTGACTACGCACTAGCGCACTGTGTGGCAGAAGATCTTCGAATGTCCAGGGGCATCGCCGTAGTGTTCTCCAAGAAATTTGGTCAACTCCAAACACTGCGGGAGCAGAATCCAGAAGTTGGTGGGTGCTACAGTTGAAGAAAGGCCAGAGAAACATCTACTACCTAGTTACCAAGAGGCATTCCCAAGATAAACCGTCCTATGAAGATGTCTGGAAGAGCCTCACCAAACTAAGAGATACTATGGTGGACCAGAATCTGGCGGATCTAGCAATTCCAAAATTATCCTGTGGTATGGATGGGTTGGACTGGAGAGTCATAAGAAGTATGCTGGAGGCGATATTCAGATCCAGCGGCGTCAAGATTTTGGTTTGCTGTAACCCTCTTCCACGACCGATCATGAAGACCGTGGAGTGTTACTTCCATCGAACTTCACGGTGCAGATATGGGGAGTCATGCAGATATCGTCACACTCCAAGGATGAAATTTCGGGACGAAATGTCTTTAAGAAGGGGGCAATGTAACGAACCTAGGCCGGACCTGTCGCCTCACATGTTGCCGTCGACAGCGATGAGATCATCCCCGGAGATGTTCGAGAACCATCCAGTCCCTCTTCCGCGTAATGCAACGGTCAATATTGGAAACAATTGGAACATGCCGTCGCCAACTGGAAGAATTCGAAACATCGAGAATGCTGTATCGGAGATAAATAGAGAGCCCTCAAGAGGGAGTGGACAGTCTGAACGAGCCCATACCATCGAGCTATACAGTGGCGTAGTAATATAAATTAAGTTGTAGATTCAGTGTGAAATAAATTATTTAATTCAAGTTAAGTTTATTTACGTTAGAATATCCTATGTTAATCTATTGAATGCCATTAAGAAATTGAAAAAGTTCACATTGTCGTTTAATCGAGAAATAATATTTATAAGTTTAGTGTATTTTGGTGGTTACCACTGCTCCTTGTGTGTGAAATTCTCCTTAGCGACCGATAATGATATACTATCTCTATTCGAAGATCAGCTAATCCAAAGGTGACATCTTTATTTATATTTTTATCGGCATTCGTGCACAGTGAGTGATGATAATAAAGTTCAAAAGATAAATTTTTTGTATTATAAACTTGAGTATTGAAAATAGTAAACAGTAGAAGGACATTGCACGGTTTATATAATATATGTGGTTAATTTTAGTAAATGAAAACTTCCTTACATATTACAATGATTATACGAAATAATTTCACCGAAACCTTATATGAAATATATAATGGATTAGATTAATATGGACTAAATGTGTATGAATTGAAGTTTCTAATATATTGCCACATCAAACGAACAACTCAATGAGGATATTATAATCCCAATGGATCATCTCATTCTCATATTTTCTAGGCGTTTCCTTTTATTTCATTTTTATAAATGATGACTTTGTCGGTTGCCTTTTTCCATTTTTCTCGTCCTGTACTTCAAATTTCAAATTTTAATGAGTTCGGCGCCTACAATTCTGAAATTCCGAGAAAGGTTTTTTGACGAACCATTTTTTTATTGTAATTTTATTATCATATTGGCTCGTTCGGATTGAAGATACATAAATAATGGGGTAATAAAAAAATACATGCTGAAGCTCAGGACCCACACCGCTCCATTTACATAGATATTTTCGGGCTTGCAAGAAATTAGTCATTATGAAAGTCAATTTGCAATTTATGAATTGTTTATCTCACTTTGAGTTTTCTGATTAAACAAATTTCAGTGCGCTAAAGTGTTGCCATGATGACTTTAAGTACAAATCCGCTAAAGTGGCATTTTGCGGACTCCTTTCGATATCCAAAGTAGGCATTTTGTGGAGCGGGTACAAAAAAGTAATATTTTAGATAATACAGAGATTGATAGAAAGCAATGAATATTCCGTTAAAGCTAAGCCTGAGACAATAAAATATAATAATACTCAATAATCTCGGTACCGGATGAATCTCTAGCCCTCATATTTTTATTAGTTTTTTAAGGGGTATAACGTGAACTTTCTATAAAAAAAACTCTGTCCTTTTTTCACTGGCAGCTAAACACCCTCATTATAAATGCAAATCTGCGAAAAGTTATTTACCGTCGGCTCAAATAAATTTCATGGTAACAAACACGTTTTGATAGGACTTCATGTGTTCGAGTTTACTTTTCTAGTCCACTCTGTTTTATCTCTAATAACAATAGAACGATGAAATTATTACGAAGCATCGATGGTAAAAGTACTGATCAGTGACGTGCGTTCGGTAAACCATGTTTTAATGTTTATTTATTTATAAAACTATCCAAGAAACAATACATGTTTATAACAACATTAAATTTAGAGTAATAATTGACAATTTATCGATTATTGGATGTATCAAAGTTACACTTGTCAAACTATTATAACTGCGTCCTGTGTGCGACTTCGGCAGCTCACCTAAAATGTTTTAGTTGCAAATAGTGATGGTAATAAATGTATGTAGTTACTTACCTAATTGTCCATTTCACAGTCTTCATCGGTATCCGAATTAGATGAATCTTCGGGTCCTATTGAAATTACTAGAGATTCCACAGTTTGGTCAATTAAATTATCAAGTTCCCACATCTTCTGTTCTTCTGTTAATACATTACAGCATTTTTCCAATTGTCGCTTGTTTCTTTGGAGAACGATGTTTCTAGCAACGTCTCCTTTCACTTGAGCCCATATGAGCTCGATAGGATTGAGCTCACAATGGTATGGAGGTAATCGTAATACAACCATCTTTATTTCTTTAGCCATTTCGTCAACTACGTACTGTTTGTAGTTTGCTTTGTGTTGCCTCGCAATGAATAATCATTCTTTTTTTACCATGCTATTATCATGTGGGAGATCTTTGTGCTGTAACCCTTCAATATTTTTTTCCATTTTGATGTTGGCAACGCTTCCTTAAGCCTGGAATGGTCCATGACAATAACGGCATTCGCAGGCAACAGCTCTATAATTTGTGAAAAGTAGTCCTTCGTTAAGCCATGTTTCGTCCAAATAATAAATTGCCCTTCCTTCAGATCGATACTTCCTGATCGTCCTTAAATAATTTCTTCTCCAACGCACAATTTCGTCTTTATCTATAAGGAGGGACTTTCTATGCTGCTTTTCCCAGGAAAAGCCTATCTCGCGTAAAGTTTCCATAATTTGGTTCTGCCTACTTGTGGTAAATCGTCGACTTCCTGAATTGACTGTAGAACTTTGTCTATTGTTGGTATCTCTTTATTTATATAAAAAGAGTGAACTTTACTTCGGATGGCGGTCCTATCAAAGTCATCGATTGCTAGTGACTTCCTTCCTGAATTTTGTTTTGGTGCACTAATGTCTCCACTTTTCCTCTCGTTTAAAAACCTGTAAATTGTTATTTTACTCACTCTGGCAAACGGAACTCGTGCGTTGTTGATAATCAAGTGCATCATGAGTAGGAGATTTAAGCCGGTTCTGGCTCTCCCCCCACCACTATGACGTCACGTGTGACCTTGAATAGTTGCAGGTGTGCAGTGTGTGTGTGTTTGACCTTGAGATTTGACTTTGAGATTTGTCATTGAGTTTTGACATGGGGTTTCGTCGACTTTGAGATTCGACTTCAGTTTTGACCTTGAGTTTGACCTTGAGATTCATAACATTAAGTTTTGACTTTGAGATTTGACCTTGAGTTTTGATGTTGGGATTGTTTCGGCAACCTTAAGATTTGATCTCGATGTTTGTTTGACCTTGACTAAAGTTGTGGTGTAGGCATACATATTCTGTGTAGTCATGACCTTCATGAATCCTTGTACTCTCCAAGCGAGGAGGGCGTTTGTCCTGTGAGAGAGCTAAGAGTGAACTGCGAGTATTGATGAGTGCGTTGAATATCAAGAGAATCTCCTCAAAATCCATACAGATTGTGCATCGCATCGGACTTGTTGTATGGTGGGGGTATTTCACTGAAATATTCCAGGAGAAGAGTATTTCGAATCAGTGTCTCCTCCAGTTAGCTATTGAGAACAAGTTGTTGAAAATGTATTCGTGTGGGTTGTGGTAGAGCTTTCACCCGTAGTGATAATCTTCGTCGACATCAACGGAAACTTGCCAGGGAGGTCCTTCAGTGAAACGAGTTAAATTGAACAATGGCGATGACTCACCACCTGCACCACTCTATACATGTAATTGTTGTAATGTGA
>JAFIRS010007558.1:0-23955 GCA_018342105.1 Gonioctena quinquepunctata | reverse complement strand
TTTGCTCCCTATAGAAACAGCTTCTCCAATTGAAAATGGTTGAACTATACGTTGATAACTCACTAGTTTCAGGAGGTCTGAGTAAATGAAAGCCAGTAGCGTCTCTGGTGTGGAATCGAAATAGGTTTCAATATTTTATAGTTTTGTTGGAAAATATGGCTTTTTTTGATCACAAGAAAATGGAATTATGATGATCCGATTACCTATTAACACATACTTCCTTGCTTATGGCATATTTTTTTATTTTAAGCTATTTTCAACTGCTGCTCAAAGGATTCCGCCTCAAGACTGGAAAACTTGTTTTTTATGCTTCTGCAATTGTAAATGGTTTGACAATACAATTTTAATAATTTATTCGATGAATACCCTCAATTCATTCTGAGAATAATTATAAGCACATGTTGAGAAATCTTGGCGCGTCACTCTGTACACTTATATACTCCAATGCGCATGGAGTTTGATCGGTTTCATCGTCCTCTCAGAAGTTGATATTTTTTCTGTTTCTGGAACCAATACGTGAGCTGTATCATTTAACGACGCCCGAATGGTTAGAAGAAATTTGGTAAGTGTTCATCAACTGCCGAATTTATCTTTTTCCAATTTTTTTCATTCTCGCATAGACAGTAGGCTTAGAAGATTTTTTGCTTCATTGACTCATTTATATGTTACAGAAAATCTATATAGTTCAAATATTCTATAGATTACCTAGTCATTCTATATAATACCGTACTTTTGTAGGTGAAGTATAAAAATCAATATATTTAGGCGAGTATTACATACTTTTTATCGGTAACGTATACAGGGATTTTCACGATGAGCGTTAGTTTGACGTTTCTGGCAAACCAGACAACGGATCAACCTGAAAATCTCACAGTATGCATAAATTAATATGATCCACTCGCCCAAAATATTTCAAACGGAGCGGCGTTGCCGCTTCTACTATAAAGTAGAGGCCACTTTGATTTTTCGAATGGAACACCCTGTATATAATATTATATTATGATTCCTTATCACTTTTTCAACAACTCCATGTACTATTTCCCTATACCTATCTGTCACCGTTTAGAAGATATAAATTAATTTCGATTTTTTTTTACCAAACATGTACTTTTATGAACGTTGATAATAATTAACTCTTGGTACTGAGACGATCAAATTCGAAATGGAGTGGAGTGATACCATGGGGACCTTCACTTCGAGTCATATTTTCATTTGCCTCATACAGGGTCTTTAAGAAATGCAGATACTTTGTTCACATGAATAAATGAGTGAAAGTCAATTTTTTCAAATGGAACACTCTGTATATTTCCACATTTTTGAGCTCTACATCCAATTTTAGATTGACTTTGTTCAGATAATCCTATTTCGATTTCGAACCGTTTTCGAGATAAACTGTTTCAAACAGAAAATGACGTGGTTTCCTTGTATTCATCACTTATTTTTGAAATTTAACAGATTTCGTTCGATGTTCTTCCATCAGTCACAGATAATACAATGTTTAAATAATTATTAAAATTATCTTCAACCATCACATGAAACTTCTCTTCAAACAATAGATTTATTAACGCTGACACGCGAACTGAAAATAATTTCATGAATTAGTGAGTTAATTCAATTCAATTCAATTAGTGAGTTAATTCAATATGTTCGAACAAATCTCCACCTCTACTTAAACAAACATGTAATCTCTTCAAAAGATTTTCATGTGTAGCGCTTCTGATTGAGTCTGGAGTTGAACTATTGAAAGCAGTTCTAACTTTCGATTTCATATCTTCCATTGTTATTACTGGGTTGGAGTAAACCATATTTTTAATGAAACCCCACACAAAATAATCTAATGGATTGCCATCTGGTGTTCTAGGAGGCCAACGAAAAGGTCCATTATTACCAACTCATCGGTCTCCGAAGATTTCAGTTAAAGCTTCACTTACTGAACGAGAATTATGGGGTGGAGCACCTTCCATTTGGTACCATACACGTTCTCTTCCTGGCCTATTATTTAAAATCATTTGATTCCATTTCTCAGTAAATCTTCATGTTTTGTTGCATTCAAATTATCACCATAAAACTCGATATCGAAAATTGACCCATTCCTTATGGCACAAATTACATTAAATTGCCATCTTTCTTAAAAATCTTTTTGGCGAACTACATGGAGATTTTTTGGCGCCTAATAATGACTGTTGTGTCTATAGACAACTCCATTTTTTGTAAACTTGGCCTCATCTGTCCTTATGATATTGTCAAGGAAATGTTCATCCTCTTGAGTCTTGACAAGTAACCATTCAAAGAATTCCACGCTACGAGGCAAATCAGTCTCTTTCAGATGTTGGACACAGTAGAATTTATAGAGATGCCATTTGTGCTTATTAAGAATGCAATGCATTGTCACGTAGGGTATACCTATCTCCCTTTCAGCCTCGTGCATTTGGAAATGCATGAAAAAATCTCAAAACTGTTATGCCATTGTCATCATCATCATCCACTTCAGGCTTTCTACGAATGATTTTTGGACGAAAGGTTCCATTCAACCTACATTTTTTCAGCAGTCTATTTATCACATTATTATTCGGATTCGGAAGTTGTAGATATCTTTCATGAAATACTCGGCATGTTCTACTTGCAATTCTATTGCACTCACCATAAATTATTAATAAATTCAAGAAATCTTCATTACTGTAACCTAATCTTGACATTTTTCTATTATAATTGTTATGACCTGTAATTACAGAAAAACTTTTTTTCCTACAAAACAACATAATATTCTTGAATGAGAACGTGATAGCCAGAAAAGTTCAATAGGTTTCACATGCTTGACTGAAAACTGATATAATATATGCTCATAAAAACATATTTCATCCTTGGAAGACAATTGAATGCACTCAAAAATAATTATCAAGAAATAACCCTTGTACACCGGATTCATAAATAACTCATCTAGGTAAAATTAACGATGGTAAACAAGATAATTGATTCCAACTTGTTGACATCGCAGTGCGATATGATGGTATCATAAAACGGATTTAATGTAATTGTACAACAGAAAAACACTATCAATTCGATAGTTTATGACCGACCAATAAAATTAGCTCATTAAAACTTCATCGTATTTATTCTTGCGTGTAGGGCCAAAACAAAGCCATTAATTATTGTTGAAGATAATAATAATTGGTAACCGCGACTAGCCCAACTATCACGTGATTCGATAACGGGTTATAAAAGCGCGAGTTTGCAGATCAAAATAATCATTCGGTGTTCAGCAGTCAAACAAGTTCGTTCAGAGATGAGGTTATAATTCAGTCATTCACGACATAGTAAAATCAGTCTTAGAACAGTAGCCAAGCTAAGTATATCATAGTCGCTACTCCGGTAATATGCTCCTCTCAAAAGTGAGGTTAAGAAGTCCGTCGAATCACAGTATCGTAAAATAAGGATGAGAGGTGTATCAGTAAAATCGTCAATGTAGTGAACTTCAGAAACCATTAAACTGAGCAACTGCAAATCAAGTCAAACCAAGTATTGAACGCACGAGTAAACAGTAATTGTTTTTCCAAAAATTGACTATTTTTGTCAACGCTTCCCGAACCGAGATAAGTCAACAGTAGTCCGCAATTCGATAGTTTCATGATCTCTTAGAAAAAACCATAGCCATATCGCGCTATACTAATATACCGGGCGAATAAAATAAAATAACCAATTGACGCAAGATTACTCGAACTAATAATAAAACTAATTGTCGCTCAAAAAACCTACTCCAGTGAATAAGTTTGAAACAGGGTGAGTCCTATGTATTTTTTCTGTATTTATGTTGTGGCAAAGCGAACCCTTTATAATGTGCATGTGTCTGTAAAGGTATCTCCATATTTTTCATGTTACCCAAAAGTTTCAAAGGAGAATTATTTCCAGCCGTTTGTGGCAATCGATGTCAAGATTGTTTTTAGTAAATCTATTTCGATTTTGTAGCCAACTGTGAAATTAACTACCAATAAGCTACACTTTTTTTGTTGTATGAATATTGTTTCATATTATACGTCTATAGAACGAATGAAATAATTGTGGCAAATTTTATTAAATATATATGTGTATTCTGACATTTTATGAGTGCATTCTTTATTTTTTTTATGGATACTTTTCGAATCCTTTTGAACGGTAGTACTTCCTGTATGAATAACTCACGCCCAAGCATAGGGAGAAATGAAACATTTCCAGTAGGCCACTGCTGGTACATAGTTCCGGTTCGACCATCCTCAGATAGTCGATGCTCTCGCTGCTAATTTTCGCAATCTTACGAAAAAGTCTGGTTTTACAGGTGTGTAGTATTAATTCATAACGCCCCGTAAGTCCGGGCTAAACATAATTGGTATCACAATCAGTCAAAACTACCAACGAAAGTTTGACGTTTCAAAATTGGATCATTCGTTTTTCCAAAGCACACTTCAAAAAAATATTTATTTGCAATGAGAGACACTCAATACCTCAATGCATACAAATTGTAACTTATTCTAAGGTACATATTAATTTCGAATTGACTGATTCGAGACTGTTGAGAAACTAAATCGAGAAGAAATATTACGTAGTAGTTTATCTCTAAAACGGTTCGAAATCGAGATAGGATTATCTGATCAAAGTCAATCTTAAATCGGATGTAGAGCTCAAAAATGTGGAAATATACAGGGTGTTCCATTTGAAAAAATTGACTTCCACTCATTTTTTCATGTGAACAAAGTATCTGCATTTTTTAAAGACCCTGTTTGAGGCAAATGAAAATATGACTCGAAGTGAAGATCCTCATGGTATCACTCCACTCCATTTCAAATTTGATCGTCTTAGTGCCAGAGAGTTCAAGATTATCAGCGTTTATAAAAGTACATGTTTAATAAAAAAAAATCGAAATTAATTTATATCTTCTAAACGATACAGATAGGTATAGGGAAATAGTACATGAAGTTGTTGACAAAGTGATAAGAAATCATAATGTGATATTATATGCAGGGTGTTCCATTTGGAAAATCAAAGTTGCCGCTACTTTATAGTAGAAGAAGCAACGCCGCATCGACTAAAATTTAAGGCGTGTAGATCATATTAATTTATGCAGGCTGTGGAATTTTCAGGTTGATCCGTTGTCTGGTTTGCCAGAAACATCTAATTAACGCTTATCGTGAAAAGCCCTGTATAATGCATAGAAATAAAATTATAGAATGCCACTTAGGTGGATTATGAAATGACAAACAACCAAAATATTGAAAATTATTAATATTCAGAAGGTTTGTTGAGATTTGGATCAGTTTGGTTGAAGAAAAGCTATTGTTTCTTTATTTAAAATTTTATTCAATTCTTTTTCAGGACTCCGTAACAATGTTTTTTTTAGGTGAAAATGCTTAGAGAAAGGAAAAAAAAATTTGGAAACCATAAGGCACAAGAAATTCAAACATTTCCACTGATATAATATATTGAGGAAGAGAAACTCACCAAAAAATTGTTTTCCCGAGTTTGAAGCAAAAACTGATATTTGTGAGTTTTCCTTTTTCTATATTTTATTTCATTGGTGTTGTTTGAATTTCTTGTGGCTTTTTTCAAATTGTTTTTTTTTTTATTTCTAATCATCTTCAACTTACAAAATCTCATTGTTACATAGCCTTGAAGATGAATTTGATAAAACTCGAAACGATGGCAAGGAAACAATGGTTTTTCTCCAACCAAACTCCAAATTCCAACAAAACTTCTGAATATTATATGTTTATATTGGATTACTAACCTCACCAAAATTTAAAATGAACTTTATTAAATGAGGTTTTTTTTCAAGTTCAGTACAAGATATTTGTAATTCGATAATTAAGTTGATCGATTATTTTTACATGAAGAACTTACCCCTCGAATACCCATTCAACATATTGCTGCCTATGCCTGTACAAAATGCCTATGGCGGCCTTTTAAAGACCTCCTAACATACTGTTATGCATCGCTTTTATTCAACAAAATGGACGTCGGGGGTCATAAAAAACGAATTACCATACTTGTGCCTATGATACATGGTTAGTGAAAAAATTTACATTTTTTAATCAGTATAGAGGGAACTTAGCGACACAAAACAGTATGACATGGTCATAATCGGTGATGAGACAGTTTGAGACGCTGCATTGGTATGGCATACTTATGTATAATATATAACAAGAATTTGCTTTGTGCTCATGCCCCAAGAGCATCGTCTTTTTTACACATTCAAAAAATTGCGCAGCGCAACGCCGACACTGGCTTACTTCTCAAAAAGTTTTAGCTTTGAGTTAATCATACGTGTTTTTTTTGCTAGCTCTTGATCCTTATCGGCAATTTTCATGGATAATCACGAAAGTAAAATTCATAACAACCCGTTGAGAAAAAACTTCTCATACTGGTATAGATATCTGGACTATTGAACTTAGTAGGTTAGGAATTTAAATAAAATACATAATTCGTTCAAACCGTCTATTTAGTAGTATCGACTAACTTTATGTATATTATTTCTGAAAGCATCTCTAGCATATTCGGGCTTATGACGGCCTGAAGTGTTCATTACAGTTCATAAATCAGACACTCTTGGGAATGCCGCACAAAATATTTTTCGTTGAATCATAACTATTTGATTTGTGTTTTTGTCTCGTTCATCTAGCGGTAAACTCAACATGGACGACATCTCATGTTGCTTTGTAGGAACTGATAGACAATTAAACATTTTTTCACTTCATTAATGGCATTCATCGCTCAATCAAATTCACAAAAAATTGAAATAGTGTAACGAATTTTTCGTTACTTCCTTATACATTTACAATTTCTCATAATTTTTCCGGTTATCTTTACGGTGGTACGGGTCAGTAGTCACTGCAGATCGTGAACTGCAAAACAGCGCACGTTATTATCGTCTTTGAACACGTGATCATGAGTTCGTATTCATGTCAAGATGATTGAGTTGTTCATGGCAAGTTGAGCATTTGTTTTTTGCATAAGTGTTTTTAAATAGAAGAAAAAACCGAGAATGGTTTGTGGAAAAAACGAATGAACTATGATTTCGTCGAACCTTTTTCTTGATTTGAACCTCGAAATAGGCAGGTGTGGTGAGTGAATTGATTTTGGACATTACGATTTGTAAATTGAATATCGATCACTGTTGAAATTGGTGGAGTATAATTATTTTTTTGATCTTGCAATTAATGTTGTAGATGATTTACATTATTTTCCGCTTTTTCTATGCTTGATTTTTGGGGAATTTAAGGTTAATTTTGAGATTTTCTTTTTGGAATTAAATTTCCAATATTTTATTTATTTTGGTTTTTATGAAGGTTGATTTGTGTTTTAGATTTGAGTAAAGAAAAAACCACAAAAAAAATATATTTTGGCCATTTTGTCAAGCATATTACTGCACATATCTATGTGGCTGACCATTTGGGACTAATTTTTTTTGGAAATCAGTTCTACGCTTTTCCTGTTTTTAGGTACCAGATAATTGGTAATTTCGAGTGGACTAGCGCCTGTTTACCTCACACTACCAGGGAATTATTCCAAGGATTCCGATTGCAAGGGGAATATTCGACTATTCTGGGACAGTTCTGCAGTACCTTATAGTACGGCTCTCTGGTAAGCAATTTCCCTTGAGAAAGAATTGCTTCTAGAGAGGGTTGTACCTCTGGCTTAACTAGTCTCAGAACACTCGATTTAATATATTCCCCAAGCATAAAATTTGATTCACATTTATTAAGTTCCTTTTATCGATTTACTTCATTCAATTCACAGTGAGGGTTATTTGATTTTTGATCGTTGTAGAATCAATTCATTTCAGTTACTACCTTGTCGCCAAAAGCAGGGAGATTCTTCAATTTTTTGAGAAGTACCTGGCTTATCGATTCGAAAGGGGAATTGCCGCCCTAATTCGAAATTATCTTTATCTAAGAGAGGTGTGCCCACTGAAAGACGTGCGGTCTCCCTCTTCGGTTTATCTCTGGAAAATCTTCAATAAAAAGAATTATTTCACTTTATCTTTATCTAAGAGAGTTGTTCCACTAAAAGACGTGTAGTCGTTCTCTTCTTATCTTAACTGAATAGTATATTTTTGCCCTAGGGCCTGATTATTATTTTGGTTCCTAACGCTATATTTTCCTTTGGTACTTGCTTTAAAATTGTATATTTTTTCTCTGGCAATTTTGGAGTATTTTACTTTCAAATACTATATTTTTTCTCTGGCAACTTTAGAGTATTTTGCTTAGAATACTATATTTTTTCTCTGGCAACCTTTAGAGTATTTTGCTTCAAAATACTATATTTTTTTTATTTTCCTGGTAAAGTCTCAAGGAAATATTTATATTTCGTTTTGAACATAGAATCACCTTATCAAAGCTTGCTTTGTTTCAAAATTTAACTGAATTTTAAAAGACGTTTTGGGTGAGGTTTGTTTTGTCTGGTTTTGAATTTTGCTCATTGTTGATTTTTTGTAAACTATTAAAATTAACTTGAAAATTTAAATCCAGAATAGCATATTTTATTGCTACTTGATTTTTTTCTTTCACTGTTATCTTCCTGTCTAATATATGGACTGAGGCATTTTTTTTATATGCTATCATTTGTATCTATCTTTTGACTCTAGATTAAAATTTGAATCATAAAAACTCGAGGTTCAAAGGATATCCTTCGTTCTCCCCTTTTTGTACAAATTTTGATTCCTATCATCTCCTTCGCATGATATATACCACGGAGTGAAGCCACCTACTGAGACAGAAGGACTGGTACCCTAAAAGGTCATACAGCACATCAAATTCAGCCTGGTCCGTGAAGAGCAAACCAACTCACGCTAACAAGGGGGTCTAAAAATCAATATATAACCACCCACGACCAGATTCGTCACCGTACCGCTGAGATCAGTTATTCGTCGTACCGCTGAGACCAGCTTCGCATAAACCTTCTACATCTCCCTCCATTGACGACCTCCGCAGGTATATACTGTATCACCAACATCTAGAGAAATCTTGACATTTGTAAATGTTCAAATTTGATTAGAGTCAAAATTTTTAATACTCATGTAATTTTTTCAATTGTTTCATTGAATTTTTTTTCTTTTCAAGTAATCTTGTTAGTTATTTTTTAAATTCTACTCACTTGTTAAAGTTTTTCTAATAACCAGTTATTTTCTTAATTGTCTGGAATAAATTTGTTAGGTTGATTTCTTGCATATCTATTTGCCTTCCCATACAAGCTAGGTGACATTTATTTAATTTTGTTCATCTTTGGCTTTTGTCCTTAGCAAGCCTGGCGCCAAACTCTTGAACTAGTCAAGTTAATTAATGTATATTTTTTTTAGTGGCACGATTTGATAAACTAGGAAAAGTAATTAATTGTACTTTACTCACGGCCTAACCGTATCCATCTGAGCAGCCTATCGGCAAAGTGATTTCACCTTCTTAAATTTGAATCAGATAATTTCAAATTTGGGGTTAAAAAATAAAGGGTTTTTCACAGATATTACAATACATAGTACTTCCACTCATCCCTACTAACACAAAGTACCCGCGTATAATAGTATAATAGTTTAATCTACAGACTAGAACTTTCAAGCAATGCATATCTGAGCATATACACAGTCTTATTGAGGACAAATCTAATTCAATTTCAGCTAACCATCTCCTGAGTTAAAAGCATAACTTTGATAATGACTTCGAACGTTTTCATATAGAGAAGAGAGGTTAAAAACTCAGTCTCCTAGAAAGCTTAGAGATCAACAAAGGCAAGAATTCACATAACTTATAAAATTAACAGATTGATTTAAATAATTCGCCCCTTTTGAATTTATTTACTGAAAATTGAATAAAATTTCGTCCAATTATCACTTAATTACCTAATATCCAACTGACTACTTGCTCCTATTATTCATATCAAACCCCAGTAATTGTAATTGAGTTTATCTTCACTTGAAAAAGCTATAGTATAGTGAGTTTTGTAAACTGTTCTTTTGTGAAAATCGTAGTGAAGTGTTTTTAGTTTACTTTAATTATGGATTTTCATCAAGTATCGGCCGCGTCTATTCAAAATATTCAATACATTGGAATTCTATGGAATATCTAATTATATAGATGTCTGGTATGTACATATATGGATTGATCCCTTCATGTTTTAGATGTTATGTAGTCCAGGAAAAGTTGCCTTCAAGTGGGTCGTGGCTAATAATGATAATTTCAATACATTGACAATCGACAAAAAAACTGTTGGAATGCAGGGTTGCCATGGGTTAATATGACTGGAAAAATTAATCAATCCAGACTGTATATAGCACATAATAATGATAGATATGAGGATTCAGTACTATGAAGTTTTAGTCAATGAGGAGTTGAAATTATTCCAGAAAGATATAATTATGTAGTCGCAAAAAAAATCAATCAATCAACGACAAATACATACTTGTACACCATATGTCAAAGCTCTCGAGCAAACCTGTCAGAAAAAAAACAAAATTGATCAAAAAACTAACTTGGTAACTACTGACAATTAAGTTGTTATTCCCACCATAATTGAACTAATATAACATGAGAGTTCATTGGTTACTTGGTACTGAATTAATCAAATATAATCAACTCGAGAAAGCAGATATATCACAGTTAGTAACTAGCATGTTCGGAATCAACAGTTGACCTTTAATTATCCTTTTGTAGATTGGCTGAGAAGTTCTAGTGATCAAGCAATTAATATTTTATGACTATACAGCTAGCTTGAGATAACGGTCTAGTAGGTTAACAAATAGTCTTTTATTGGTAATAAGATACCTGATCATAATTTATTGTAGTTTGTTATTAGGAGGATATCAGATAGGCTCTGGTGAGTAGTAGATGGCTTCTGTTGAACAAGAAAATAGCTGTCAGATGCTGACTTTCCATACATAGGGAACTGACCTTCATGGCAATCAGGAGACGAGTTGTGATGTGTGTGAAACAATTTTTCTGGAAGTGCAAATTGTCTGGCAGTGTGGAATGTGTCTGTTTCCTTCAGAAATAGTGGGGAAGATTCCAAGAATATTTGTTCACCTCCAAATCACTTTGTTGAGCTTATTGGAGACTTGTTTTCCATTGTCTACAAAATTATGTCTAATTACGAGATCGTGATTTTCCATGCAACGAAGCTGTTCACTTCTTTAATTATTTCTCAGACACATATCAGAAGCGCAACCAAATTTTGGGAAATAATGTGATTGATCTCTTGACGTGAAAAATATATGCTGCATATTGTCCCATCGATGGTGGAGGGATGGAAGGAAGAAGTTATCTCAGTTCGCACCATATCATTTAACTAATCAAGTATTATTTCAATGACACATTTTTCATTTCTGGAATATCATTTCTGCAATGAAATTTGTAACAAATTTCAAATCAGATATTTTTCTTGGTGAATTTTTTGGGTTCGAAAAATATACACATATCAACATTCTTGGTGGTTTTTTTGCTTTCTACTATTTATCGAATTATTTCATCTTCAGGACTCTGAAGTATCATAAAATAAGATATTTAGAATAAAATTCTTGGAATGTATATATGAAACAAAATTAAAAATATTTTTCAAATTATAAAAAAAAACATTTGGAATGAAATTATTGGACAATGTATTTATGACAAAATTAAAAAGATTACTTGAAATTATAATCAATTATCTGAGAAATTCTTCGAAGAAAGGAAAAAAACTTCAGAGTCCTGAGGAAAAAACAAAAAAGTTTCGATACGTCGACAATTTAAAATGTTGGTTTCGTCTTCTTCATACCAACCCAACTACTACCAATGGGGTTGTTCAGAAAAAATGAAAACTCGCTTAAATACAATAAAATCGTCCAATATGACCTAAAAAGTAAATATGTAAAATTTAATTAAATTCTAATGAAGCTTTATGCCCAAAATCTCCATGTGAAGTTACCTCATTCGTTTGAATGCACTAAACGCTCTCCGATTGGCCTAACGTCACTGATGCTATCGTGTAACCAGCGCCAAAACGAAAACACATAGGGCCGTTTGCACAGGTTCACCTCAAAAATTATCCTTAGCTAAGTATGCGAGGAACTTAAGGTGTACCTTAAATTTAATCCGGTTTGCAACAGTCGTTCTTTGAAGAAACTCAGCTAAGCCCAACTATGAGATGACAACACCGCTGAAAACTAGTAATTTTTAGATTTTTTTCATATTTCATTCAAGTTTGACACCGACACCTGACAGTGACATGGCTGACAAAATTCGAATTTCTCATTAATTTTATTTTTCAATTTGAAATGAGTGGCGACGTTATTAGAAAAAGTGCCCCCAATTTTTCTACTTCAGAAAAAACTGTTCTTTTGAACATCATCAAAATATGTTATTGAATGTGAGAAAACGGACGGGACGACTTGGAGGCAGAAAGACGAGGCGTGGAATAAAATATGTGCAGTTTTCAATTTTAATTATCTTTTTGTTATGCGTGAAACGGTTGACAAATGGACACCTCCGAAGTCCTCTAGCACACAACCGCAAAAATATCAAAAGTTGGTTCATTGGTGCCACACTGTTGTTGCTGTAATCAGAAGAGCGACCTATGATATTGCCACAAATAATCTCTATTCCATTAATGATATATAAATACTACCTACAAATCGTAAGGATGCTCGATTTCGACTTCAATTTCGATCAGTATTAAAATTGCTGTTGGCTTTGTAACTCGAAACCTTTCGAAAAACGTCAGGTCGTCAAAACTATTGTAATAGCCTGCTCGATTATAGACTCGTCTTGGAATTCCATGAATTATTAAATGCAAATCATCAAGATCATCGTCTTCATCTACGATAATCGCGCGTAAAAAATCCATTTCATTCACAAGTCGACCAACAAATAATTGATGACACTAAAAAGTGTGGTTAAATCCGCCTAAGAGAACCTTAAACCGAAAAATTCTGCAGCTTACCCACGCTGTGATTTAAGCCGAGCTTGTGTCAATTGACGAACTGTGCAACGAAATATATAAATCTAAGGTTCATTTATGGTTAAGCTTAGCTTAACTTCTATTGAGTAGAACCTGTGCAAATGGCCCATAGGTACATAGCACGCTGGCATTTCTTTCGAAGCACCGCGTAAACTTGTATCTTGTGGGTATTACTGCAAGTAAAAAAAAAATTAAATTTTATTTTAGTAGCATCAACCACGTGGGGTTATTAGCAACGGAACAGTACATATTATATTTCAATCACATTATATCTTTTTTATTATATTGATGTCATTTGAGTACGCTATTAGATTTGAGATATTACAGTTTTCTCCTATTACTATATATATATATATATATATATATATATATATATATATATATATATATATATATATTTATATATATATATGTTATGTAGAAATTAGTGGGAAGCAGTCAATGGTAGACCAATTAATACGATTTCTTCGTTTTTATGTCGAGCTTTCGAAAATTTTTATTTTCTTCTTCAAGACTTAACTAAAAGTTAATACATGATTATATGCTGGTATTACATAATTAAAGGATACTTACTAACATGAAATTCAGAAAAAATAATACACAAAAAGAAACATCGGTGTTACAATTTAAAATGACAAGATGACAGTCACATGACAGATACTCAGTTACATACCTAAATAATCGAAATTCTAGATGAAAGAGATACAGAGTGAGAATATAAAAATGTAAAAGTATATATGAATATAAAAAAATAATAATAATCATTTCAAAGAGGATTAGGTGTGATATTGTCTTTATGTTTTTTTAAAAGATATGTATATATTGTACTGAGGTCATCAATATCTGTTCTTCTATTCATTGTTTTTTCATTGTTGTTTATATGAACCATTTCAAGAAAGAGACGCTTATTGAGATTTTGTTCATTATCGAGAATTTTGGCATTATTATAGTCAATCACATGATCTTTATCTATTACATGTTCAGCAAGGCAACAAGATCTCACATTTCTTCTACAGTCACTTTTATGAGAGGTTATTCTATCTTTGAGCATTCTACTTGTCTGACCAATGTATACTTCATCACAGCTGCTGCAAGGAATTTCATAAATTATATTGGATTTATTTTGATTGGTATAGGAGTGTTTAATTTTGAATGTATTTGTGATATAGTTTTCAAACTGGGTTTTAGCTAATTTAAAATTGTCTTCATTTTGAACAATTGTATGAGTTTTGGTGTCAAATTATCTATATGTGGTAAAGATCTATAAATTGCAATTTGATCCGTTCTTGGTGATTGGTTTGAATTCAAAATAGAAGCAGAGGAGCTAAATAGAATTTTATTAACTAATGATTTCGGATATGAATTTTCTAAAAGAATGTTTTGAAGTTCTTTCAGACACTCATCTCTCAAGGATGGATGAGTGACCTTAACAACTCTATTTTTAAGGTTATTAATTAAATTGAGTTTGATTTTCATGGGATGGTGTGAGTGAAAATTTATGAAACGATTACTATTTATTGGTTTTCTGTACCATCTAGTGATGATTTTGTTGTTGATGGTTCTGATAAGTTTCAAATCAAGGAATGGAACTGAATTATCGGTTTCTTTTTCGACAGTGAACTGAATATTGGGATCAAAACTGTTAAAAATATTGAGAGTTTCATCAATACAGTTTTCTGGTACAGAGGAAGGATGAGGTCATCTACATATCTCCTAAGGAAAGGAATGTCGAAAGTGATTTTATTTTTAAACATTTAGATCCCATGGGAGTACCAAAAATTTGTTTGTAGAATTTTTCATTGAAGACAAGACAAGTAGAGTCAAAAATGAAATCAATTATCTTCATAAACATTTGTTTTTCAATATTGCAGAGATTGTTAATTTTGTTCCATTGTTTATCTTGACCAACTCATATGATAACGATAACAGATATCATGTTACTGACTCTTTCTCCTTTAGTGAATTTATTAACGATTTTCAATTAGCACCAAATTATGTTCTGATAAGTTTAGATGTGGTATCTCTATTCACTAACTTACCTTTAGAGTTAGTTAAACTCTGCATTGATAAACAATGGAACAAAATTAACAATCTCTGCAATATTGAAAACAAATGTTTATGAAGATAATTGATTTCATTTTGACTCTACTTGTCTTGTCTTCAATGAAAAATTCTACAAACAAATTTTTGGTACTCCCATGGGATCTAACATCTCTCCAATAATATCAAGTTACGTTTTAGATGAACTCCTAGAATATTGCACAAATAAAATCACTTTCGACATTCCTTTCCTTAGGAGATATGTAGATGACCTCATCCTTTCTGTACCAGAAAACTGTATTGATGAAACTCTCAATATTTTTAACAGTTTTGATCCCAATATTCAGTTCACTGTCGAAAAAGAAACCGATAATTCAGTTCCATTCCTTGATTTGAAACTTATCAGAACCATCAACAACAAAATCATCACTAGATGGTACAGAAAACCAATAAATAGTAATCGTTTCATAAATTTTCACTCACACCATCCCATGAAAATCAAACTCAATTTAATTAATAACCTTAAAAATAGAGTTGTTAAGGTCACTCATCCATCCTTGAGAGATGAGTGTCTGAAAGAACTTCAAAACATTCTTTTAGAAAATTCATATCCGAAATCATTAGTTAATAAAATTCTATTTAGCTCCTCTGCTTCTATTTTGAATTCAAACCAATCACCAAGAACGGATCAAATTGCAATTTATAGATCTTTACCACATATAGATAATTTGACACCAAAACTCATACAATTGTTCAAAATGAAGACAATTTTAAAATAGCTAAAACCAGTTTGAAAACTATATCACAAATACATTCAAAATTAAAACTCCTATACCAATCAAAAATAAATCCAATATAATTTATGAAATTCCTTGCAGCAGCTGTGATGAAGTATACATTGGTCAGACAAGTAGAATGCTCAAAGATAGAATAACCTCTCATAAAAGTGACTGTAGAAGAAATGTGAGATCTTGTTGCCTTGCTGAACATGTAATAGATAAAGATCATGTGATTGACTATAATAATGCCAAAATTCTCGATAATGAACAAAATCTCAATAAGCGTCTCTTTCTTGAAATGGTTCATATAAACAACAATGAAAAAACAATGAATAGAAGAACAGATATTGATGACCTCAGTACAATATATACATATCTTTTAAAAAAACATAAAGACAATATCACACCTAATCCTCTTTGAAATGATTATTATTATTTTTTTATATTCATATATACTTTTACATTTTTATATTCTCACTCTGTATCTCTTTCATCTAGAATTTCGATTATTTAGGTATGTAACTGAGTATCTGTCATGTGACTGTCATCTTGTCATTTTAAATTGTAACACCGATGTTTCTTTTTGTGTATTATTTTTTCTGAATTTCATGTTAGTAAGTATCCTTTAATTATGTAATACCAGCATATAATCATGTATTAACTTTAGTTAAGTCTTGAAGAAGAAAATAAAAATTTTCGAAAGCTCGACATAAAAACGAAGAAATCGTATTAATTGGTCTACCATTGACTGCTTCCCACTAATTTCTACATAAATTATCGAACAGTCACGAAAATATCCCTTATTTATATATATATATATATATATATATATATATATATATATATATATATATATTTATATATATATATATATATATATATATATATATATATATATATATATATATATATATATATATATATATATATATATATATATATATATATATATATATATATATATATATATGGCCAATATTATTTTTGAGTCTTTCTTCAAAGTATTTAGGGCATTCTACCAGGAAATGTATCACACTGTTTTGCACTTCACACACGTCACATATGTTGGAGTCTTCTCCTGCTAAGAGGTATTGATGGGAGTATTTGGTGTGGCCGATGCGCAGTCTTGAAAGAATTGTTTGATATCTTCTTTGTTTGGGGTTATTTTTCCATGGTGAAGGGGAATCCTTTATCTCTCTCAGTTTGCTTTGGCTCTGTTGCCATTCATTTTCCCTGTACTTTTTTGTTATCTTCTTCAGATATGTTTTGATATCATTGTGTGTTGTTGAGATTCCTTGGGTTATATTTGGTTCGTCGTGTGTTTTCCGAGCTACTTCATCAGCTTTCTCGTTGCCTTGTATTCCAATATGTGAAGGAATCCATAGAAATTCAATTTCTCGGTTTTGTAGAGTTTCTTTGTGTAGTTCTTTTTTCAGAGTAGTAATGAGGAGATTTTCTCGGTACATAGGTGGTATACTGATAATTCAATATAACACACGAGAATTACAAATGTGGCCAACAACATTGGAGACACACCAGCGGTAATTCTGGCACCCGCAGAACTCCAAAGAGTTCTAACAAACTACGAGGAGGTTCTGGGGGTGATCAGAAAACTACCCCGAAACAAAACGCCGGGTATTGACAAGTTGGACGCCATCCTGTTCGAAAACCTGCCGAGGAAACCACTGGTTCAGTTATTATATATAATTAACGCAATCCTAAAGTGGCAACACTACCCGGATTGTTTAAAAAAGGCAGAAGTTATTCCCCTGCTAAAATCGGGGAAGAACAAAAACAAGATTGAAAGCTACAGGCCCATCTCGCTTCTCAGTGTGGTGGCCAAAGTGGTGGAGAAGATCATACTGAAACGTGTTGTGGATTTTGAGGAAGAGCTGAAAATTATCCCGCCTGAACAATTCGAGTTCAGAGGAGGTCACTCAACGACATCTCAAGTAGCCCGAGTTGTTCACGGGGTGAAAGAAGCCTTCCATAGAGACCACAACACGGTTGTGGGCCTGTTGGACATGCAGAAAGCCTTTGACACTGTCTGGACAGAAGGATTAATCACAAAAATGGCAGAGGCACGCATGCCTCTCTACCTCGTTAACATTATAGAATCCTACCTTACGGGGCGGACTTTTAGGGTCAATGTGAATGGCACAAGTTTGCCAGAGCATACGGTCGGAGCGGGGGTCCCACAGGGGTCTTCTCTGTCACCAATCCTGTATTCGCTATATACACATGATTTCCCGACCTTCGCTCGAACGAGTACGGGTATGTTCTTTTATAGAAGTATTGGAGCGGCAAATACACTGAAAAATACCAGAAGGAGTTGCAGCATGCAAGAACCAAAATCCAATTACTCTGTGGCGAAATATACTCATCTCCAGGGGAAGAAAAGGGCAAAAGGATATACCACCAGCCCCCCGAGGACACCAAGCAGAATAAAAATCTGAACTTAAATAAAGAAAAAGGCAAATTCCCAGCTAAACTTGGGGATAATAGGACAATCGAAACTAGTAACATGTTCGGCGTGTTGCCAATAGAAGAAACCACAGTAGTAGAAACAGAAAACGAAGAAAGAATGGAAACAGACATAGGATCAGGAGGCGAATGGAAGAAGCCAGCCAGAAAAAAAACGAGAAACCTGAGGAAAAGCAAAAGCAAAGAAATTGCGAGCACCGATCCAACTCAAGAAAACCCGGAAGCAGGCAAGAAAACAAATATAGAGAAACCCAGTCCCGCCAAGAGAGTGGAAAATAAATCAGAGGAAAGAGGAGGCAAGGACAAAACAATGCCTCCGATCGTAATAAAAGGAATATTTTCGTTTGGAAAGCAATTCCTACAGAGACTGAAAACAGAACTAGAAAAGAACTTTACATACAAGATTAATAGATTTAACCCCTCTGTCAGTACCAAAACAAAAGCCGACTATGAACACATGATAAAAGTATTAAAAGAGTCACAGGTAGAATTCCACTCCTTTACGACTGACGAAGAGAAAACTCACTCCTTTATCCTGAGAGGACTCGAACATGGCCCTGATGTCGAGGATGTCAAAGAGGAGCTGGAAGACAAGGGAATACTAGTTAAAAGAGTGGCAAAAATGAACAACGTAGAGAGAAGCCTATATGTCATAACAACAGGCCCAGAAGTAAGACTCAGTCTCCTGAACAGTGCGGTCAAGACAGTCCTGAACGCTGTAGTCAGTTGGGAGATAATGAGATACAACAAAAAAATTACACAGTGCCACAGGTGCCAAGAATGGGGGCACGCCACTAGTAAATGCTTTAAAAATCCCAGATGCGTCAAATGTATCGAAAAACATCATACGAGAGACTGCACTAAGGCTTTGGACACACCAGCACAGTGCTGCAACTGTCACCTATACCATCCAGCGAATGCTAAAATCTGCAAAGTATACACGGAAAAAGTGGAATACATAGAAAGAAGCAGGGACAACCAACAAGGGGAACGAGCCAGGAGGCTGGTACCAGCGCCTGAGCCCGAAAGGAAAGCGTGGGGCTACGAGCGGCAGAACTCAAGAAGAGGGTACGCCGGACAAAACCCGGCGCTACCCCAGCAAGAGTACAACGAGCCGAGAAGAGGATACGCCAGAGAATTTCCGGTGCTATGCCAAACAGGCAGACGTCCAGCAACAGAAGCACAGGCCCAACCCCAAGACGAACGCGAACAGAGAGAGCCGAGAAGAAGGTACGCCAGATCACCCCTGGCGATACCTCATCAAGGCGAAAACATCCAGCCCAGAAGGACGCAGGAAACGGATGGTTCCCAACAAACCCCCCCCCCCTCCCCTCCCCAATCCCAGAATCATATGGCGAGTAATTTACTAGGAATCTCGAGAGAAATAGCCTCCTTAGTAGACTTGAAAAAAGTGGAACAGAAACTTAGTAAGTTATTGGTAATTTTGCGAGACACTCCTCAAGAGAATAGGGTTGATATAGCCACACACTATATGCTATTCGATGGCGGCTATTGAGAAAGGTATAAAGGCATGTATATTCAATGCGAATGGAGTTGCTGGGAAGTTTGCGCTTCTCAGGAACTTCATTCAAGAACATTCTATTGATATGATGCTTCTGTCCGAGACTAAACTCCGACAGGAGCACAACTTAAAACTCAGAGGGTTCACAACTATCAGGGCCGACAGGCTGGGAGGGAATAGAGCCGCAGGAGGTGTTGCGATACTAATTAGAAATGAGATACCTTTCATAGAAATAGACAGACGCAATTCTAACATAGAACATGTAGGCATTAAAATGAGCGATGGTACAGCTATTTTTGCGGTATACAATGCGCCGGGGAATAGGTTTACGTCGCAAGATTTAGACAGTCTGTTTAGTGCTGCCAATAAGGTGATGCTGGCTGGTGACTTGAACGCGAGACACTCGGAGTGGAACGGTGGGCCGACAAAAGCGAGTGCCAACAGTGTAACGCTACTGAATTATTCCACGAACAATGAAGTAATAGTGGAAAGAAGCAGAGATAATACACACTACCCATTCAATGGTATGTCGTCGACGACTATCGATTTGGTTGTACAAAAGAATGTTAGAGGAATAGGTGAATTGACGGCAGTGCACGAATTAACATCCGATCATGTGCCGGTCACATTCATCCTAAACCAGAAACTGTATCCCAAGATACCAAAAACCAGATACGACTATTATAGTTGCAGCTGGAGGAGGTATAGGGAAATTTTGAACAATATCACATTCATAAATAACAATATTACAAAAGATGAAATAGAATATGAAACTAATAAATTCATCAAGATACTCCAGATTGCTAGGGAGAAAACAACCAAAAAGATAGTCGTAAAGGGTGACAAGCTAGTTATTCCACCAAACATAAGAGAGCTCATCAAACTAAAGAACTCGGAGAGAAAAAAATGGCAAACCTCTAGGAATCCACGCCATAAGGAACACTTCCTGAGGCTGGGAGGTGAAGTAAGCCAGCTCATAAATGAACATATAAACAACAGGTGGAATCTCAAGCTTGAGAATCTTAACGTTCGGGATCATTCACTATGGGACACGGCGAAAGGCTTCCAAAGGAAAAGAGAACCGATTCCCGCCATGGTGGGTGGCCCTGGGCGTTCGGCGACAGAACCATTGGAGAAGGCTGAACTGTTCGGGGAATACTTCAGTAGCGTCCACGTCATAGATGCCGATAGCACAGACGAGCATATCAGAATAACAAATGCCGCAAGCAACATCAGAGAAACCCCCCCGGCAATGTTGATACCCTCAGAACTACAAAAAGTACTTACAAGTTACGAAGAAGTTCTGGGGGTGATCAATAAGTTGCCGAGGAACAAGGCACCGGGCCTCGACAAGTTGGACGCCGTCCTGCTTAAGAATCTCCCGCGAAAGTCAGTAGTCCAGTTGATCTACATAATCAACGCGATCATAAAATGGCAGTACTACCCAGACTGTCTGAAGAAAGCAGAAATCGTTCCCCTGTTGAAACCAGGAAAAAGTAAGAACAGCATCGACAGCTATAGGCCTATTTCGCTTCTTAGCGTGGTGGCCAAGGTAGTAGACAAGATCCTTCTGAGTCGTGTTGTGAGCTTTGAGGAAAGGCGGAAAATCATCCCGCCTGAACAATTCGGGTTCAGGAGAGGTCATTCAACTACCTCGCAAGTAGCCCGGGTTGTTCACGGGGTGAAAGAAGCATTCCACAGGGACCACAACACAGTTATGGTTCTGTTGGATACAAAGAAAGCATTTGATACGGTCTGGATTGAAGGGCTTATCATTAAAATGGCAGAGGCAGGCATGCCTTTATACTTAATAAAATCCTAGATTCGTACCTGACTGGGCGGACTTTTAGGGTTAATGTCAATGGAACTATTTCGCCAGAGTATACAGTTGGAGCAGGGGTCCCACAGGGGTCCTCCTTGTCACCAATCTTGTATTCCCTGTATACATATGACTTTCCGACCTTCGCTCGGACGAGTACGGCAATGTTCGCGGACGATACCGCGATATATGCCCACTCGTTTCAGAGCGAAGTGGCTGCTAAACAGCTCCAGATTCATCTGGATCGGTTGGTCATGCCATATATGGGGAAGAACAAGATTAAGCTTAACCCAGAGAAAACAGAGGTCATCAACTTCACGAGGAAACTCACTCAATGTGAAGATCCTCGGGAAGCTGAGGATTGGAGAAAGTAAAGTGACGGAGAGGCCTCAGTGCGATACCTGGGGTGCAGCTGACAAGCTATGAGCTTGCAAGCATATAGGGCTGGCATTACAGAGGGGAGCGGCCGCAATAAAGCGAACATATCCCCTCATTGCACGTAATTCCAGCCTGTCACTTGATAATAAGCTTCGTATATACAAGCAAATCATTAGACCAGCGATAACATTACGCTTGCCCGGTATTTTGTAGCCTCTCCAACACGCAGATGTCGAGACTGGAACAGATTGCAAAACAAAGCACTCCGTATTGTTACAATAGTAACAGATACATCCGGCTGGATGATCTGTGAGATAGCAAACGTTGAAAAGCTAGAAGATTTCATAATGAAAATATCAGACAAATTTTATAGATACCATATCCCTAAGAGTCCGCTCACAGCAGCAATCATTAATGTACGAGCCGACCAAAGAAGGAAGCATGGTGTTATCTATCAAAACTTAGAACTCTACAGGGAGTTAGAATAGGAATCAGTTTTACATTCGAATGAAACAAATAAGAGTAAATAACCCAACTGGGTGATACCTTCTAAACATCATTTTCATTAGCTGGTTTTACTATTTTTTTCCAGATTAAATAAAGCATAATTACCAATACTTGTATCTAATACCTAGTTTTCAATTCTCAGACAAAAAAGAAAGGCGAAAGACGCATAAGCCTAGGCAGGAGGCGTCTAGAAATTCTTAGCAACCAAAACATAACAACGCAAACGAAATCGTAAGGCACCTGTTAACACCAACAGGGGCTGTCCCTTCGCCCCATCAGGAGGGCAAGGAGACAGTCAACAGTCCCCAAACAAAAGCCACTATTTCCCCCTCCCCTTCCCACCCACCACCCGAAGGAGGAACCGGAAAATGGAATGTACATAATGTAAATAGTAGTTAGTTTAGTTATGTAAGACAAATGTGTAAATAATAACAATAAATACTTTTGGATTGGATTGGATTGGTATGTTCGCGAATGATACCGCGATCTATGCCCACTCGTTCTATTGCAAAGTGGCTGCGAAACAGCTCCAGATTCATCTGGATCGGTTGATCATACTCTATATAGCGAAGAACAAGATAAAGCTTAATTCGAACAAAACAGAGGTCGTTAATTTCACGAGGAAACGAACCAACGTGAAGATCCTCGGGAAATCAAAGGTTGAAAATAGCATTGTGACGGAGAAGCCATCAGCGAAATACCTGGGGGTGGATCTGGACAGACGTATGAACTTGCATAAGCACATAACGTTAGCGTTGCAGAGGGGAGCGGGCGCAATTAAGCGAACGTATCCCCTCATTGCACGCAACTGTAACTTATCTTCAAACAACAAAGTGCGAATCTATAAACAGATAATTAGACCTGCGATGACATACGCCTGCCCAGTGTTCTGCAGCGCATCGTTAACTCAAATATCGAGATTCGAAAGGCTGCAGAATAAATCACTTCGCAAAGTTACCAACAGTAATTGATACATCCGGCTGGATGATCTGCGTGAACTGGCCGAAGTAGAGAAACTTACAGATTTCATTCTGAAACTGCCAGATGAATTCTAGAGATACCACACCCCTGAAAGTCCGCTCACGACGGAAATCACAAATATAAGAGCAAATCAACTCCGCAAACACGGAGTTATATTCGAAAAAACCGAATTGTACAACGAAGTCAATTGATAACAAAGGAATTAATTAATTATCAACAGATTAAACGCACGATAGGGACATATTTGAGTTTTTTGAAGCTAGTTAAAAAAACAGATATAAAGGCATCAAATGAAAATACAAAATGGATAGCAAACACTATAATTTTCGAAAAACAAAATTAAAAGGAATAAAATCACATAAGCGCAAGCAGGAGGTGTTTTCAAATAGTAATATCACAAAAAGACCAATTTGGTATATTAGACTGCAACTGCTAACACCAGCAGAGACCACCCCTTCGCCCCTTTGGGAGGGATACAAAATGGATAGCAAACACTCTCT
>JAFIRS010007557.1:0-23956 GCA_018342105.1 Gonioctena quinquepunctata | reverse complement strand
TGCTATAGGCAGATTATATATATGCACCCTTGCTCGGCAGTATAATTACAGATTTGGGGAGTCGATTCAGTGCTGAAACAACCAGTTTGTTCAATTTGAACATTATAATACCTACGGTAATTAGGGAAATTGGTATGACATCTCTGGATTCAATGGCACGGCCCTTGGTGGAAAGATTTAACAAACTTTTTCATCAGAATCTGGAGGTTTTGTTCACATAATTCAAAAGCGAACTGAGGTTTTCGAAGGCGAAGTGGGTAAAAACCACCGAAGAAAAACTTCCTATTCCTGACGAGGCTTTAGGAGCCCTTGTTCACTGCGATAAAGTAATGTTTCCTTTGATAACATCATTTTTAGACATTCTTATTACACTTCCGTTCAGTGTTGCCTCATCGGAAAGAAGTTTTTCTTCGTTGAGGCGAATAAAAAGTGCATGGTTCTATTTTGTGAGACGAATGATTTATTTTATGTAAGTACTCATAAATTATAGTATAAAGAACAATACAATTTGAATTTATATATGATTTAGGATCACTCTCCGGAGGCATGACTCTTGGAATTTACGGAGGGATCCCACTATAGAGCAATTGAGTGACAAAAATTGTGTCTGCAGTGTGCACTAATTTAGGAAGGATGATAAGTTTATGGTAAGGAATAAAATCAGATTGAAACCTGATGCTATCCCCCAACTGAGTTTACGAAAACCCTATCAACCTTAAATCCAAGAGGAACATCCAAAGTTTGATAAAGCGAGTAGAGAACATATACAGGGTGGCCCATCGAAAACGTTACGCAAGGCATTACAGGGTGGGAAAGAATGTTTCCGAAAAATTCGAGTGGCGCCATGTTCCAACCAAGGATAACCCAGCTGACATGCTATTGCGAGGGGTATACCCAAGTCAATTAAAAAATGCGTCCTTGTGGTAGCAAGGACCGAGCTGGCTAAAGAGAGATGAATCATTTTGCCCAGAAAATAACATCATAAATAAAAATGACCTGCCCGAAATGCGTGATAAAAAACAAACGTGCATGTTAACCCAAAATAAGGACGATTTTCCTTTCGAAAGGTATTCAAGTCTTTCAAGATCAATTAGAATAACAGCTTTCATACTAAGATTCAAGCATAACTGCTCAAAATCTAAGGATCAACGCGAAGTTGAATTGCATATAACAAAATCGGAGGCTAAATCGTCATTAAAAAAAAACAGTTTATTTGAAAAAAAAAACAGTTTATTTGAAGAGCAAAATTTTAAGTCTCAATCCATTTATGGATCACAATGACTTATAGAGCAAGAGCCCACGACGGCTAGACCTTCGTTATTTTATAAAAGCTGAAAGTTTTTCTGTGCATGTCCCCTATACAGGTAAGAACTACCAGCGACTATAGGGTTTGGGTTGTGGTTAGTTGGGCAGGTAACAGGTAGTAAAGGTGTATGAAATAGTACCTAAAATTTGTATAAAGCTCAATTTTTTTATATTTTCTTCGGTATAACTTCAGAAATCTCGTCATCTATTGCAGGACACTTATGACGGTTGTTACCCCTGCCAGACACCCCCAAACTTTAATAAATTATAATTATACTTTCGTTATAGTATAAAAGCTAAATTTTATATATGTTACTTGAGGACCTATAAAAAAATGTTACCTCAATAGCCGGACAGTTCCAATGGTTTTTACATCTTGCCAGACACATTGAAAGTCCGCTGTAGGTGCGAGCGCGAATGCTTAGTCGATTACGATTTTGTAAGATATCCAATAAAAAAATATTTTTATTACGTTCATAGCCATTTTGTATAAAGTAAAAAATGTTATTTTAATATCATAAAATATAAAAGAAGTATGATTACAATTAAAAAAAAAATTTAATCTTTTTTATTAATTTCATCATTGTCATCGATATTTTCGTCGCTACTACTCCAGTTGATGGCATGATCGTCGTCAATATCGCCTTCTTCGTCAGTTTCTGGAAAAAAATAAGCAAGTTTATACAATTATGAATAATTGAAAAATTATGTACCATAATTTGTCATACCTGATTGAGTTTTGAGCGAATCACTAACATAACTTGGTAGTTGATCCCCTTCAAACCATTTGAACTGGTATTTGTCATCTTTCAATACCCAGCCTTTATTGTCTGGTGGATATGTGGTTGGATTTTTCAGATGAGCATTATTCCAAATGGTACATATATAATTTGCTCACAGAAATTGCTGCAATAGCTCGCTTTTGCAAGGCGGTAGATTGCTAGCGCCAAAATTTCGCAACTTCTTTCGGTCAAAAGCTTCGTTTACATCGGACACTGTATACGAGTCGATGAATATTTGAAGTCTAGCGGCATCCACATCAATTACATTAGGGACATTGTAAACATTGCATATAAATCTCTGAATAATATTAAAGATGTTTTGTTGATGATCTAAATCTTCAATTAATTCGCTGTTGCCGATGTTCTTGAAAGCTTCCTGGTACTCTGGATATTTTTTTAATGTCTTGTATGGTTTCAATTTTCCTTTTCTGAAGAACGCAGGATTAAAATCACAACCTGTGATGGCATGAAATCCATTTAGGCTCTGACAAATTAACAGTCCCAACTCTGCATGTATTTTGGTTAGGTCCACATATCTTAAATTATTGCCAGTACCCGTAAGCATCCGAACAACCGAATCACTTTTGAGGTGCATGTTACCAAGCATTATAGCCGCAATATCGGTATCAGCACTTATTATTACTATTTCTTCTGGATAGTTGATGTTACATGCATGGTATACTATCTTCGTATCTGCTTCCTCGTGTGCTGGGCATGACAACTCTTCATCAACCCTTGAGACAACTATGTTGGAATTATCAACAGGGAAAGAATGACACTTTCTGAAATTGATGTATATCGTTTTGTTGCCAATAAATGGCACCACTTCATCAGTAGCCCAATGTGAAATAAAAAAACTAACCGGAGCTTCTTTAAAGCTTAAATTTTTCAACTCTTTCGCGAGATCACTTAATCGAATTTGTTCAGGCCCAGTTATAGAGTACTCCAATTGTGCGGATTCTAAACGTTGGGAATGCTCGTAATCTTTGATCGATGGAGTAAAGTATTGAACAGAGATCACATCAATTCTCGATGCTTGAAATTGAGTAGCCATTTGCAACAATTTTTTTGAAATATTTCCAAATGTTTTTGAAACATTTTTCATTGTATGCAATGGTTTTTCCCATGATTATGAGCCCACCCTTGACGTGCAGAAATTGAATTGGTGAAGTGTATAACACCTGTGAGCCTTCTAGCATCGTCTGCATTTATAGTTTGCTCTAATACCAGGTCAATCGGTTGCCTAGAAAATGGTTTGGTCGTCCGTTCGATACCAAAGCAACCTTGTTTAAATCCTACGTATAAGTCAGGATGAGTTTCTGCAACTTTCAGCAAATTATCATAATATTTTACGGTCCATCGTGCATAATTTTGTTGGTTGCATATAAAAAATATATTTGTAATTTTATGCAATGTTGATATAAAAAGCTCAAAATCTCCCGTACGAATGCTCCGTGACAAGTTCAAGTAATTATGTATGAGACTGATGTATATTAAGTAAAATTGTGAAGTTTTACCATGCTCACCATTGAGACATTGTTGCTTGAAAATATTGTAATTATTCATCAATTCTTTCAGTTCATTATTTTCAATGTTGAATGACGATATTTCACAGAGAGAGGAAGGACGATGTTTGTATTTGTTTCTTTGTCCGCCTCGAAAGCTCAAACGTTATTTTTATCCGATTTGTTTACCTGTGCCGTTTTACCTCTAATAAAAGTCTTTTTTACTCGTGTATTCCTATTAAGAGTGCAAATAAAGGTGTTTTGTGGTGATAAAATTATTAAGACAAATACATTTTATTGTTTTTCTAGTTTAATTGTGGTCAATAATGGTTCAAAATTGTGTGGCCAAAGGATGTAATGTGGCACACGATGCAAAAAGCAAGATTTCTTTTCACGCGTAAATTTTTATTAAAATCTCAAATTATAAAATCAAAGAAAAGTAGTCACGCTATGGCAGTGGCAGTTTTTAAAATAATGATTTTTGGAAATAAATAAGACTGAATAATCCGAGGTGCAAGTTTTATTTTCCAATTTAACCCTACAGTAATGCAAACATTTGACATTGTTATTCCTATTTTGGCTTAAATATTGGTTAGAATATCCCAGCCTTTTTTTATATATTAAAATAAAACATTTTTTTCAAATACTTAGCCAAAAAACCTATTTAAACTAGGCGCGGCACATTTTCTGTATTTGACCCAACGAGTAAGAGAGAGATAGCGATACTAAACCACTGCGGGTTGCATAATTCAGCTATTTGCCTCAGGCCCTTGCCATTGCGCGTCCTTTCCAGTTACGTAGTATTGAGTTCAATGGTCTGGCAAGATGTAAAAACCATTGAAACTGTCCGGCTATTGGCATAACATTTTTTTATAGGTCCCCAAGTTACATATATAAAATTTAGCTTTTATACTATAACGAAACTATAATTATAATTTATTAAAGTTTAGGGGTGTCTGGCAGGGGGTAGCAACTGTCATAAGTGTCCGGCAATAAATGATCAGATTTCTAAAGTTATCCCGAAGAAAATATAAAAAAATTGAGCTTTATACTTTAACAAATTTCAGGTACTATTTTATACACCTTTTCTACTTGTTACCTGCCCAACTAACCACAACCCAAACTCTATAGTCGCTGGTCGTTCTAACCTGTATAGGAGACATGCACAGACAAACTTTCAGCTTTTATAAAATAACGAAGGTCTGGCCGTCGTGGGCTCTTGGGCTATTAATCCGAGTAGGTGGAAAACTTAATAATTCCAGTTTCAGTTTTGATAAAAAACATCCATTACTTTTATCTCATAAGCACCCACTTACCATTTTGATATTTACCAGTGAGCATGAGAGGTTACTTCATGCAGGACCTCAATGTTTACAATCGGCCATAAGGGATAGATTTTGGCCGATTGGCAGTCGTAATTTAGCGGAAAAGACTATTAGAAATTGCGTACGTTGCTTCAGAGCAAATCCAATCCAAATCCCTGTCATGGGTAATTTACCTTCTACTATTACAGGTGTAGATTATGCCGGTCCGTTCATAATAGACCGTAAGAGTCGTGGGGCAAAATTGTCAAAATGTTACGTTTGCTTATTCATATGTTTTGCAACGAAGGCTATTCATATAGAACTCGTGTCTGATTTAACTAGTGAAGCATTTGTACTTGTATTGCGCAGGTTTGCCAGTCGCCGCGGTACACCCTCTAAGGTTTATTCTGATAATGGTCGAATTTTGTTCGTGCCAATAAAGATTTGATCGAATTAGGTAGATTTTTTTATTCCAAGAATGATCAATTTGAAGATACCTTCTCTCATGAGGGGATTAATTGGAAATTCATTCCTGTGAACTCACCGCACTTCGGAGGTCTATGGGAAGCGGGTGTAAAAAGTATAAAGCATCATCTTCGTAGAATCATGGGTAATGCGAACCTTACATTTGAGGAATTTTACTCCGTTTTAGTGCAAGTGGAGGCAATTGTTAATTCCCGACCTCTACGTCCCATCTCCTGTGATCCAAATGACCTAAATTCCTCAACCCCGGCGCATTTTTTGGTGTTCCTGATCCAAGCGTCCTACATATCCCTGATAATCGATTGTCAATTTATCAAAAAACAAAACAATTACGGCAGCAATTTTGGGATCGCTGGAGTGGAGATTATTTATCCGAATTTCAACAGAGGAATAAATGGCGACATATTCAGCAGAACATCGAAGAAAATACTCTAGTGTTAGTCAAAGATGATAATTTGCCGCCTATGAAATGGTGCCTCGGGCGCGTTGTGCGTTTGCATCCCGGAAAAGACAAAGCTAGTCGTGTGGTTTCCGTAAAAACAGCTACTGGTGAAATCAAAAGAGCTGTAGCAAGAATGTGTCCTTTACCAATAGCCTAGCAGCAATGTTATTTGAAGCATGTTCCTTCAAGGCTGACAGGATTTATGTTGGTGTTTTATTTTCCGGACTATGAATAATTCAAGTTGTCACGCGACAGGAGGAGAAACAAGAGAGAAATGATTATGATTGATTCGTCAAACTATTGAATTGTCATTATCAAAATACTTTATAGAGATAGCAGTTAAATATATAATTTTTCAACTCAACAAAGTGTTACAGTCCACCAAACAAAACAAGACATGTAAAAAACCGAGACAAATTATTGGAGTTGGGTAAATTAATTTTTATTTTATTTTATAATCATTCATGATCAATAATAATTTACTAAATTTACCAAATTAAATGATGAAATTATAGGTTATTAGAAAATTAATATATGTATATGTATGGACATGTATATATTAGACGTTTTTCAGAACAAAATATGCGAAATTTCATGCATGCATTTTCTTCAAACTGTGATTTATTTACTGAGAACTATGAAAACATCAATTCATATTACGACGAATTTCTTGTGCTTTTTGAGTGGTGTTTGAATGTAACATGTCCTAGGAAAAATACGCAAATAAAAACAAACAAAGAACGAAAAAACCTGAGAATAGACGAAGAGATCGATAAAATGAAATTTTTATATTATGTAGCAAAAACTTCACATGGCGAGCTATAAGAGTTATAAGAAATCGATTAATAAAAAGATAGCCAACATAAAAATCGAAGAAAATACACAAAAAACTAGAGAATCTGATAAAAATAAAGCAAAAGACCGGGCAGAAAAAATGTAAGAAAATAAATCAAATTGAAAATTAATGACGAGATAATAACAGACCAGAAAGTCATCTGTGACTCATTTATTACTCATTTCGCAACAACAGTATCAAAAAAGTTAGATATCCATTTTGGTGGAGATCTACCTACTTCATGCTCAAGTCCTGATAGTGTCACTCAGAGTATGTACATTAAACCTGTAACTGAGAGAGAAGTCATAGAAATTATAGATGGTTTGAAAAACAAAAATTCTACGGGATTTGACAAAATCCCTATCAAGCTTCTGAAATATTGTAAAACTATTATATCTCAACCTATTGCGACCCTAATCAATCACTCTTTTGAACTTGGGCAATTCCCTGATTCTCTCAAATTGGGAAAAGTGATTCCACTTTATAAAAAAGGAGATCGATATAGTATTGAAAATTATAGACCTATTGTACTATTGAGCTGTTCATCAAAAATTGCTGAGAAGTCTTTCGCAACTAGAATCTATTCTTTCATGGAAGAACATAGTATATTTACAAACTGCCAATATGGCTATAGGTCAGAAAAGTCCACTGAATTAGCGACGCTAGAATTCACACAACAACTATATTCTTGTCTGGACAAAGGAAAAAAGTTGCAGGCTTATTTTTCGACTTAACTGCTGCCTTCGATACTGTTAATCCAAATTTCCTTGAAGAGAAATTGAATAAATCAGGAATAAGAGGTAAACCACTAGAATGGATTGCTTCATATCTACAAAATAGGCGAATCGCAGTGAATATAGTTTCAGAGACTTCCGAAGAAATGGAATTGAATGACGGGATAGGGCAAGGTTCAATACTTGGTCCTCTACTGGTCCTCATCTTTATCAACGACTTACCACAATTTGTAACTTCTGGAAATATTTACATGTATGCTGACGATACATCAATAATCATTCACGCCAACAAGTTAGCAGAACTAGAGACTAAATCAGATATAGTAATCAAGCAATTCAAATCGTGATGTCATAAAAAAAATTTGATCATGAATATAAAAAAAACGTGTTTATGCCTTTCTCACTGAGTAAGACAAATATTCTGCCAAATATAAGCCATATTGAAACCAGCGATCATGTAAAATTTCTTGGAACAACCATCGATAGTAACCTAACGTTCCATCGAGAAGTAGACTCATTATGCTCCAAACTTGCAAAAAATACGTTTGATATTCTACAATTGAAGAAAGAAATTAATCAAAGTGAGTTGAAAACGTGTTATTATTCGCTTGTCTACTCAATCTTGAGTTATAACATAATAATATGGGGCCAATCTACTAATATTGACAGAGTTTTTGTACTACAAAAAAGGATCATAAGAATCATATATAATTTGCAATACAGAGAATCTTGTAGAGATATTTTCAAAAAACAGAGAATACTTACTGTGACCGGAATATATATTTGAAAAATTTCCTGCTTCATTCATAAAAATAAAAATAAATTGACGCTTAATCGAGATGTGCATAGATATCAGACCAGGAAAGCACAAGAAATTCACATTTCAAACTTTAGTACAAATACATTCAAAAATATTTTTAGTCGAAAAAAGTTTTTATAACCTGAAGGAATTTTTTATGCATAGCAATCGTCTCAGAGAGTAAATTGTGTAGTGACTAATACTATATGTTAAAAATGTCTGTCTACTTGTCTGTCTGTTGATCAAGAAAAAATTTATTATGTCTTTTTTTTGTTTTTCTCTTTTCCTTATTTCATTAAATCAAGGAAAAATGTTTTCTGTCTTTTTTAATATTATATTTTCATGTTATAGTTTATACATTTTTCAGTTTTAATGACAAAACCTTGTGTGTATATATATATATATATATATATATATATATATATATACAGTGAGGACGTAAAAAGTCTTCCCCCCACCCTTAACTTTTGAACGGCACAAGCTGTCGAGGTCGGGTGAAATTCAGGTAAAAAGGTACCACTTTTTGGCATAAAAATGATTGTGGTCACGTGGTCTAGTGTCAAGAGGGCACCATCAACCTTTTTTTTTAAATGTAAATGGGGTCACGTGGTTCCTGTTTTGAAGGCCTTCCGATTCTCTATCCAACACCGCTTTGTTTGTGAAAATCGGCCAAGCCGTTTCAAACTGACAAGCGTTTGAAATTGGCTTAAAATATTCTACAAATAAATTAAAAACCTAAATAACTTTTAATTGCAACAGAATTTTAAGTAACAATTGAAACTATTCCAACAAGTGCTCGAAATGGTCACCGTTCACGTCTTGACAGAAAAAAAGTCGGTTGTGAAATTCATTCCGAACGGTATTAAATGTTTTTCCGGGGTAATACTGTAACACACATCTGTTATTCGGTCCATAAGTTCCTGGAGTGACTGTGGCTGCATGACGTACACCTTAGATTTTATGTACCCCCACAGAAAAAAGTCCATAGGTGTCATATCAGGTGACCTAGCTCGGACAGGTCTGTAGTAGTGAGGGGGTGCACCATCTTGTTGAAAGGTAACATCCATGGTAAATTCATTTGGGTTTGCCCCAACTACTTCTTGAATACTGTGATGGATCTGATTTTGAAGCATATTTAAATACAGATGCCCAGTTAAATTTTCTGCTATAAATATTGGACCTATGATATGGTCACCCAAAACTACCAGCCCATACGTTGATCTTCTCTGGAGTTTGAGTATGACCCTCTAGAAAAACGGGCGGATTTACGTCTGACCAATAACGCACATTCTGTCTATTTACTGTTCCATTTAGATAAAACGTACTTTCATCACTAAAACAAATAGAGTTAATGTAACCGGGATTTTGGGTTATGCGGTCAGACATGACCTCACAAAACTGCAGTCTTCTATCCGGGTCGTCTTCTGTTAATTGATGCAATTTTTTTTATTTATATGGGTGAAATTTGTGTTTTTCAAGATATTTTTTCACAGTGGTCGTAGATACGTCACAAGCCGTGGCTACCGTTTTCGTTGTGTGTTGCGGATTATTAACAACAGCTGCCAGAACGTCGATTTGCTGTTCTTCTGGAATAGATTTTCTTCCAGATCTTTTTTCCCTCATTACGCAACCAGTCCATAGAAATTTACTAACCAATTCCCTTGAGTAGGTACGTGATATTGGATTATTTGGGAAGCGTTCATTAAATATTCTATCTGCTTCATGATAATTACGCCTAACTTCAGCGTAAATTAAAATTGCTTCGGTTTTTTCTTCTAAAGGACAAGAACGAGGCATTTGAAATTTATAAAGAAATGCTGAAACCTATGACAACTGTCAAAAGTATCGATATGATTAACGTCACTATTAGAGTGAGATTGAAATGAAATGCTATTTGGAGTCTCCAGCAAAATAACTAAGGTATAAAAAAATTAAACAAAAAGCACATTTTAAAGTACAAATTATATGCGAACCTTTTTACCACAAAAAATCTACTTTTCGACCAGAATCAGTAACGGAGTTGAAATTCTGCTGCAATTAATAGTAAAACCACAGAACTCATAGAACTAGAAGGCTAAAATAAGTGGAAGGAATTGATATGATTCATAACCACATGTATAGATGGGACACACGTAATCATGCGCATATCATCAACAACATTGCCAGTTCATGTACTTGTACTAGAATTTAATATAATGGCATTATGATCTAATGTATTTACATTATATTCCCATTAAAAGATTCGAAACTACTTGACTATCGATTACTCAGGATCCTTAAGTTCTTTTGTCATATGTATTCAGAAGATAATATACAAGTTAAGTGGAGCACCTAACAACTGATGGAATCGTAATAAGAATTATGATTTCCTACAAACTCATTTGGCAACGCTGTTTACATCAACACCTGTTATTTAGTCTGACGACATTTTTATTCAGAGCCGGTCTTGCGTCTACTGTTAATTTGTGTTCTTGATAGGATATTTGATCTACTGAATTCTAGAAATCTATTGGGCAAATTCTACAAGGTTCCAATAAAGAAAGGCAACAAAGATTTCTGGAATGCTTTTTTTGAAAATGCCTTTTTGGATTTCTGAATCACAATAAATTCAATTATTGGAATGTGTGAAGAGTACATTGACAAACATTGACATGTTGAAATACATGTTAACTTAACATTCCAAGTACTAATGTATTTTACAATAATAATGATTAACTTTTCAAGGAAAGAAATGGTTGGAATAAAAACCCAACAGCATTTCAGTTTTATTACACCGAGGCTGATGTTGCAACACGATATAGAAAATTTTATGGAAATTGTTTTACTTAGACAATACTTCCATTTTAACAAATTCCCAGAAAAAATCCCCGAAAAAATAATAAAAAATTTATATATTAATGATAGGATTATTGACAATAAAGAATTTCAAGGAAGATTCAGTTCCTTCCTACATTATCCAACTTGGCAGAAAATGTTGATACATTGCAGGTTTTGTAGTGAAGAGCATAAAAAGTTAAAAAGTGTAAGGTGTTCCTTTCCGTAATGGAAGAAGAAAGAAAAGCAAGTGCAGATCTTGATTACTTCAAATTATTACATATAAAATACAGAACTGCCTCTTTTTCTGGATTAAACAAGACTTTTGCAGGTGTTGTGAAGTGTTGTATGTTTACAGAGAGAAAAATCAAGCAAATAATGGCGGAAGAAAAAAAATATGGATGTTTTTGTAGAACTATTCACTGAAACCCCTCCTGTTATGGCAGCGGTTTTACTGCGCATGCCCATGTGTGTACCATGCGGTACAGTGGGGTTCGTTCCAGCAAAACGGTATTGGCCTTCTAGTTCTATGAGTTCTGTGAGTAAAACTAATTTATTTGTAAAATATTTGAAGCAAATTTCAAACGCTTGTCAGTTTGAAACGGCTTGGCCGATTTTCACAAACGAAGCGGTGTTGGATAGAGAATCGGAAGGCCTTCAAAACCACGAGCCACGTGACCCCCCTTAACAAACAAAAAAAAGTTGATGGTGCCCTCTTGACACTAGACCACGTGACCACAATCATTTTTATGCCAAAAACTGGTAAAAGTAGTACCTTTTTACCTGAATTTTACCCGACCTCGACAGCTTGTTTCGTTCAAAAGTTAAGGGGGGGGGGAGACTTTTTACGTTCCCACTGTATATATATATATATATATATACACATATAGGTAGAGCTAAAGAAGTTTTACTTCAGTCGTTTGGTCTAAAGCACACTCGTTTTTTTTATATTTAGAGGTTGATCGATCTTCACCTTATTCGATACACATATTTCATATGCCAAATATATTTGCATCACATCCAAATAATGATTCACCTAGATATATAATCATTTACAGCTTCTACTATAAAAATCTCTTCTGAACATTTTGTCCAATTGAGTATGTAATAAAAAGTATATATTTATTAAATTATTGATGGAAAACCACTCTTAGATTGAAATGTATGAGTTTTTTTCTTAAAATAATATTTTCTAAAGTTTTCACTCTGAATGAGTTTTTGGTGTTCTTCTCTGATAGGTGAAACCTTAAATTTCAATTGAAATGAAATTTGGGGTATTTCTTGTTTTAAATGGAAGTATCAATTTTTTTTGTACATTGTTGAAGTTTTTCTTGAAAAAAAAAATTATAATTTCTTGACCACATGTTTATTTTCTTTGTTTTCTCGGAATAAGTCTATGAATTTTTTATTTGATACGACTTTTCAAAAAATATTGTTTATGTAATCTTCAGGTAAATTCTTAAAAATAATGTAAAACATGTAAAGTTAAAAACATAATACGTTACATAACATCAAACAAATATGATTAAAATTCAAAGAGATGTTCAAAACTCACAATATAATTTAACAGTTATTCTTTCATTATTTCGTGTTCATGTTGAAAAGGGAAACATTCTCAATTGAAGAGACATATTTTTCTGTGAATTGAAAAATTCACGATAAAAATGAAGTTATTTTTTGTGAATGTCTAACGGAAAACAATTACTTCCCCGGCTAAAGCCACGCTGGACATAGATATTCTGGAAGGACCCTAACTCAATGAGTTCTTAATTAAGACTGGAATAGAAAATCAAATAACTGTCTGAATGAAAATGCAAATTTTCAATTTCAGATTATTTCTTTGAGTTAGGGTCATTCCAGAATATATATTTATATATATATATATATATATATATATCAGTTCAATGTCCAGCATGGCTTCAGCCGGGGAAGTAGTTGTTTTATGAGAGATAAGTGCCATGTGAAGTGGAATGAATAGAAAAAATCGAATTTAAACGGTTTTCTTCACATAAAGGATTCAATATAAAATTGAACCAGAGAAAGGTAGATCTCAGGTGAAAAACAACTACTTTCCTGGCAAATACCACGCAGAACGTTGAATGATATTCACCTGAAAATCCATGCATACTTCCATAAAATATCAATGGACATTGAATGCAAATGTTTCTTTCTGATAAGCTCGATTATGTTTAATTTAAGTCGTGTTCACCTAACAATCCGCATGCAGGTCGTCAAGCCGAGGCCTTCGCCATCACTCATGGCCTAGAACAACTGGTCGAGCTACCAACCCGCATCCCTGATGTCAACAACCAGTCTGCCAATACACTAGATCTTTTCCTCACCACCAATCCTGACCCGTATAGAATAGAAGTTTGTGCCCCACTTGGAAACTCTGACCACACCCTCATCTCCACAACATGCTCTTTCCATTTACCATCGAGCTGCACAATACCACCCCGTCTCATGTGGCATTACAATTCGGCCGACTGGGAAGGTCTTCGTATGTTTTTCTCAGCGTTTCCATGGAAGAGAGTTTGTTTCTCTTCAGTAGATCCAACACGATGTGCTGAGACAATTTCTGAAATCATCATGTTGGGGATGCAAACTTACATACCGAATACCGAAAGAAGAACATCATCCGATAAGACCTGGTTTAACAGAAACTGCTCTAGAGCTGTGGCTTCCAAACAGGCAGCATACCATCGATGGCTAAAAAATCCGGGCCCTGAGACCAGAGCAGCATATGTCGAGGCTAGAGGCATATGTAAAGAGACAATAGAAAGCTCAAAAGATGCCCACAAAGCCAAAATAAGATCCAAACTTGCTGAATGTCCTAACGGATCCCGTTCATTTTGGTCTTTCGCCAAAGCTGTGGGAAGAAATTTCACTTCCAGCTCATTTCCACCTCTAACCAAAGAAGATGGAACACTAGCAACGACTGCCCAGGAAAAAGCCAATATCTTTGCGCACCTATTTGCTGGAAATTCCACTCTGGATTCATCGGGAAAACAACCCCCGAACATTACACCTATTGACAGTCACATGCCCGAGATCACCTTTCGCCAACGTACTATCAGAAAGATTTTGCTGGGTCTCAACACCAACAAAGCCTGTGGATCTGACGGAATCCCGCCGATTGTTCTCAAGAAATGTGCCCCCGAACTAACACCTGTTCTTTGCAAGTTGTTCAACCACTCTTACAATTTGGGGGTATTTCCGTCCAATTGGAAAATTGCAAGAGTACAGCCAGTCCCTAAATAATGCAAAAGGCCCTACCTAGCAACTACAGACCTATCGCACTTCTATCTATTATTTCAAAGGTCATGGAAAAAGCCATCAACATCGAGCTCATGAAATATCTGGAAGACTCAGGAATTGTCAACGATAGGCAATATGGCTTCCGCCATCAGAGATCAACTGGTGACCTGCTCGCTTACGTCTCACATATATGGCAGCTATCTATTGAAAAGCATGGAGAAACTTTAGCTGTGGCATTAGATATCTCCAAGGCGTTCGATCGAGTTTGGCACCAGGGACTCCTCGCCAAGCTTCCGTCTTATGGTTTGCCCCTCAGCTGTGTTCTCTGCTTGCTAGTTTTCTCTCAAACAGGTCTCTCCATGTAGTGGTCGATGGAGTTTCATCTGACACTCTACTCATAAATGCTGGTGTTCCGCAAGGATCCATTCTCGCACCAACACTATTTCTACTTCACATCAACGACCTGTTGAAAGCAACTTCATGTCCAGTACACAGCTTTGCCGATGATAGTACCCTCCATACCGCTTTCTCTTCCAGGGCCCCTATATCAGCCCGTGAAACCAGAAATGAACGAGGAAGAAATGTTAATAATATAAATATGGACTTGGCAACAATTCTCGAATGGGGATCTAATAACTTGGTAGAATTCAATGCAAACAAAACACAAGCATGTCTTTTCTCTAGAAAAGCCGATCTCACTGTGCCTAACATAACTTTGTCAGGAGTAACCATACCACTGAAGCCATCCATATCGATGCTTGGTATTACTATCAGCAATAACCTTTCCTGGGAAAATCACGTGAGGTCCATTGCCAAAAGTGCATCCCAAAACTTGGTTTTCTGTTTCGTGCCAAGAGCTATTTCACCCCAGTCCGCTGCTTATTATCTATAAGGCACAGATCCGACCTGTCCTGGAATACTGTTCCCATATTTGGAGTGCGGCACCTAAACATATCCTGAGGCTATTGGATTCTGTCCAAAAAAGGGCAATTCGTCTCGTCGGTGATGCCTCGCTTACAAACTCGCTCACTTGTCTGGAACACCGTAGAAAAGTTGGCGATTTGTCTCTATTTTATAGATATTTTCATGGGCGATGCTCTTCTGAAATATCAACAATCGTTCCTGCTTTGGCAGTCTCTTCGAGATTAACCCGTCAAGTTCAGTCATCACACCCCTTCGTGGTCACTTTGGAAACCTGCAGAACATCACTTTCCAAAGACTCGTTCATCCAACGAACAGCGAGGCTTTGAACTCATTGCCTAGGAGGTGTTCCCCGAGGCATACAACCTTCAGAAATTTAAGAAGAACACCAACTCCTACCTTCTTTCCCTAGGTTCCCACGATGTTCTCTGAACATTACAGGATATCCCTTTTCGTGGGAACCAGAACATATAAAAAAAAAAAAAATACCGGTTTCAGGCTTCTTGGCCCTCATCAGTACGGAGTAGTCAACCAGCCAAAAGTCCAAAGAACTCTGGCTGAAGTGAGACACAACGTAAACAAACCATCATCGATCTTGAACACCTATAGGTACGCCGGAAAGATAAACTTTAACTGGCGGTACCTAGTGACAGAAAGAACACTCCGAAAATCTCCCACCTCGATAGGTTTCTGAATAAAGATTCCTTCTCAGTAGGAGTGGCAAGCCCGTTAGCATATAGTGAGGATAAGTGCCATGTGAAGTGGAATGAATAGAAAAATCGAATTTAAACGGTTTTCTTCACATAAAGGATTCAATATAAAATTGAACCAGAGAAGGTAGATCTCAGGTGAAAACAACTACTTTCCTGGCAAATACCACGCAGAACGTTGAATGATATTCACCTGAAAATCCATGCATACTTCCATAAAATATCAATGGACATTGAATGCAAATGTTTCTTTCTGATAAGCTCGATTATGTTTAATTTGTCGTGTTCACCTAACAATCCGCATACCGGTTTCAGGCTTCTGGCCCTCATCAGTACGGAGAGTCAACCAGCCAAAAGTCCAAAGAACTCTGGCTGAAGTGAGACACAACGTAAACAAACCATCATCGATCTTGTAACATCCTATAGGTACGCCGGAAAGATAAACTTTAACTGGCGGTACCTAGTGACAGAAAGAAACACTCCGAAAATCTCCACTCGATAGGTTTCTAAATAAAGATTCCTTCTCAGTAGGAGTGGCAAGCCCGTCTAGCATATAGTGAGAGATAAGTGCCATTTAAGTGGAATGAATAGAAAAAATCGAATTTAAACGGTTTCTTCACATAAAGGATTCAATATAAAATTGAACCAGAGAAAGGTAGATCTCAGGTGAAAACAACTACTTTCCTGGCAAATACCACGCAGAACGTTGAATGATATTCACCTGAAAATCCATGCATACTTCCATAAAATATCAATGGACATTGAATGCAAATGTTTCTCTGATAAGCTCGATTATGTTTAATTTAAGTCGTGTTCACCTAACAATCCGCATACCGGTTTCAGGCTTTGGCCCTCATCAGTACGGAGAGTCAACCAGCCAAAAGTCCAAAGAACTCTGGCTGAAGTGAGACACAACGTAAACAAACCATCATCGATCTTTAACACCTATAGGTACGCCGGAAAAGATAAACTTTAACTGGCGGTACCTAGTGACAGAAAGAAACACTCGAAAATCTCCCACCTCGATAGGTTTCTAAATAAAAGATTCCTTCAGTAGGAGGGCAAGCCGTCTAGCATATAGTGAGAGATAAGTGCCATGTGAAGTGGAATGAATAGAAAAATCGAATTTAAACGGTTTCTTCACATAAAGGATTCAATATAAAATTGAACCAGAGAAAGGTGATTAGGTGAAAACAACCATTTTCCGGTAATGCAGAAGGAACGAAAATTCCCTGAAAATTCTTCCGGATATCAATCGATTTGAATGAAAGGGGTCATTTTCGATAACCCATAGTTTATTCTGTCGTTCACCACATCCGCATACCGGTTTCACTCTTTGGGCCCTATAGGTCGTACAAGATCGATGATGGCTTGTTTACGTTGGTTCTCACTTCAGCCAGAGTTCTTGGACTTTGGTCTTGACTACTCCGACTGATGAGGCCAAGAGCCCGAAACCGGTATGCGGATTGTTAGGTGAAACACGACTTAAATTAAACATAATCGGCTTTCTATGAAAGAAACATTTGCATTCAATGTCCATTGATATTTTATGGAAGATGCAGGGATTTTCAGGAATATCATTCAACTTTCCCGGTATTTCAGAAAGAGTGTTTTTCACCCGAGATCTACCTTCTCGGGTTTCCAATTTTAATTGAACCTTTTTGTGAAGAAAACCGTTTAAATTCGATTTTTTCTATTCATTCCACTTCACATGGCCCCTTATTTCTCACTATATGCTAGACGGGCTTGCCACCCTACCGAGAAGGAATCTTTATTTAGAAACCCATCGAGGTGGGAGATTTTCGGAGTGTTTCTTTTGTCACTAGGACCGCCAGAAAGTTTATCTTTCCGGCGTCCCCATAGGTGTTACAAGATCGATGATGGTTTGTTTACGTTGTGTCCTCACTTCAGCCAGAGTTCTTGACCTTGGCTGGTTGACTACTCCGACTGATGAGGGCCAAGAAGCCTGAAACCGGTATGCGGATTGTTAGGTGAACACGACTTAAATTAAACATAATCGAGCTTATCAGAAAGAAACATTTGCATTCAATGTCCATTGATATTTTATGGAAGTATGCATGGATTTTCAGGTGAATATCATTCAACGTTCTGCGTGGTATTTGCCAGGAAAGTAGTTGTTTTTCACCTGAGATCTACCTTTCTCTGGTTCAATTTTATATTGAATCCTTTATGTGAAGAAAACCGTTTAAATTCGATTTTTTCTAGTTGTTTTATGTTAGACATTCCCAAAAAAAAATTCATTTTTATCGAGGATTTTTCAATTCATAAAACAATCTTTCGATTCAATATTCAATTGAGAATGTTTCTATTTTCAACATGAATACCCCACAAGAGGTTATCTTGAACGATGGAAGATAGTGACTAAAGTTTATCTTTCAGTCGCAGATGATTCCACATCTGATTTCATGAACATCCTGTTCATAGTTTCAAACAAATCAATTCGTGTTCATATTTCACAATTGGAATGAACGTTGTTGAATATCTGAGATTGCTAGTATCGAGTTTGTTTTATCTGTTATCGTTTTTTTCCCATTTTTTTCAAATACATTGGAGTGTTCGCATATTCAGTTGTAGTATTGGGCTCTATTGTTTAATTTATGCAAGACTTTTCCGTGTCAAAATGTAAAGATCAGTTTATATTCATTACAATTTTTTTCTTTTGTCAAAATTTCAACCTTGTCAAAATCGAATTTATGTTGATTTTCCTTTTCATTTTTCATCTAATTTATATATTATTTATATATATATATATTATATATATATATATATATATATATTCTTCAATTTCTCGGAATAAAGGTCTGATTCAGTCAATTCATATAATTTCTCTTAACTACGTTTCGACATGGTATTTGTCATCATCAGGTTAAAACAAAATTATTTTGTTTGAATTCTGTGTTCGCATCGTACGAACGTTATTGTAGCGGCCTGCAAATCAGTCATCTTTCAGTATATTATTATATAGCCTTCCAGTAATACATATACCAAAAGTTAACTTAGCTCTCAACATTTTTTAAGGTGGCTTTTGATTTTTTCGAAATATCGACAAGTATAAACTACCTTATTGCCGGCCTGCAAATCAATCATCTCTTGGTAAATCATCAAATATCCACTTGGCTGAACATATTTGAGGGTGCATTTTGAATTTTTATCTAAAAGCATTATCAAATATATCTTGGTATATCATTACTAAGTTTTCCATTTGTTGTGTTCGACCATTTTCTGTTGAATTGAATTCCCATTGCAATTCCAAGTCTTCAGCCATTCGATTTGGTTGGGAATTCGAAGAAATTTTGAATCACTCAAAGTCACTGATCATTTGGCCGCTAGATAAAAACGGCTGCCAGAAAATGGCCGCTAACTTCACACTGGTCTGCTAAATAGGGCTTTTCGAATGAATGCAAAGTTGAATATAAATTTATAATTCAGTTTCTTTAATGACTCTGTTATTGAATTACAATGAAACGAGAAGCACAATTCCTCATTTACTTCTTAGTAACTTTGAGATATCAGTGAAATATGATATGAAGTTCCTTTTTTTCAAATAATCATTTTCATTTCAAATATATATTATTCATAGGGATAAGGGATTAATAATGTTTTGGATACAATCCGCCAAAGGAAACTGTCGTTTTGTCCAATGAAATATTCAATGTCAAATCAAAATTAGAAAATTATTTTTATTCAATCCCTTTAAAAAAATGGTATCAGCAAAAATTTGTAATTAATATTGAAATACTAAATACATTCCACAGGTTTTCTGAAAAACTCCATAAAAATCTATGATATATAATCATAAAATATGATATTAAAATGCATTGGAAATGAAATGGAAGTCCCCCCTGTTGAATTACAAGAGGTTCAGGCTCTCTACAGATTTTCCCAACATTTTTAATATGGTCTCGGTAAAAGACATTCAAAATAAATTTAAATAACCTTGATGCATTACCCTTCTATTATTTCTATTGAATTCTGATACAAATCACATTGAAATATTCATTTCAGTTGTATTATATATTTAATAGATTAATATTATTTATGTTTCTTGGGTTCAATAAAAATTTATTATTATTTTACATCTCATGATATTGATTTTTCCCAAAAATATATTTCCAAAGGTTGGGTATTTTTTTTCCAGACGTAGCTCATTTTTCGAATAAAAAGCTTTGCCACATCTCTGTCTCGCTCTAGCATAGCCTGCCAAAGCTTCTGAGCAAAATCATTCATTCTGACTGAATAACAACACATCAACATTCTGGAAAGGCCTTTGTGGAATTCTTCACATGACATGAAGTATTGCCTTGAGTGTTCAAGAATTTGGTTTGGTAGGGCTCATGCTAGCCTTTTCTGAAACTGGTTCTGGAATCCAATGGTTGTCTTGTAGTGGCTCCGAACTGAAAATATTAATAATAAAACACTATTTGAATAGGTTCAATAAAATATAACTAGTGTGTGTTGTCTGAGAATAAAGAGAAAAAATGGATTGAAAAAATCAGCAATAAATATTCTTGGTGAAAAATATGTTGTCTATACCTATATTCAATATGATGTGTAATCATCATTTTTAGTTTGGAAATTAAATTGAATGCCCCAAAATTAATTGATTATAAAGGCGGTGTCATGAAAATAATTTTTTGAGATGAAAGAAGAAACCAAACATTTTCCAAACTCTTGTGTTCAGAGGAAACCAATTGTTTATTTATTTTTTTCATTAAGACTATTCGCTCCCCTCTTTCATATATTTTTTTCAGTTTCATCCTTGTATCATGTTGCTCGCTAGATTTTCCAACTTACAAACTGGTCACTCAAATTCAACTCTCTCAAACTACTATGGAATATCATTTAAAATTTCTGAGAAATTGCTATGAATGCTAATTTATTATTTTCCACTTTGGAAATCATGGTGACACGCAGTCGTGGATAGTCATAAAGTAAATTTTCCTCTCTGCAATCAATGAATCTTGGTAATCAAACTGACATTATAGCAAAACTTTCTGATAGCAGAGACCCCCGGACATTCTGGACAACTTTGAAATAATTTCGTAGCAAAAACTCAACCAAAATTCTTCCTATTGCTATCTGGGAAGAATTTTATAGTGGCATCTTTCCGCCTAGAATAATAGATAATACTCTTTTTTTCGACGCACGTAGTCCACATCTTGATTCTCCAATAAAAACCAACGAACTCTATTTAGCTCTCAACAGGTGTAAAAACAAAAAAACACCTGGCTCTGACAATATTTCCTATGAATTTTTAAAAAAATTACCTCATACCTAGGTACTCTATCTCACGTGTTTGTTCAATAATATCCTAGAGTTTCAAACTATCCCCAATGGCTGGAGTGAAATTATTCTAACGATGTTGCACAAAAAAGGCTCACTCGATAACCCATCCAATTACAGAAATATTGCTCTTATCAACTGTTTGGCGAAATATTTCACCCAGTTGTTACGTAACAGACTCGAAGACTGGGCAGAAAATTCCAAAATAATTCCAGAATGCCAATCAGGGTTCAGAAGTGGAAGGGCAGATAGTGTTTTTGTTCTCACTTCCACCATTCAGCTCCACCTCCGCCTGAAGAAGAGAAAAGTGTTTGCACTTTTTGTAGATTTCAGACGCGCTTTTGATTCCATTAACCACAACCTTCTCTGGCACAAACTTTATGCTTTAGGAGTTAGTTCGCGGTTCATAAACATCCTACGAAACTTATATGAATCGGCATATATGAGGGTAAAAACACAGGACGGGTTCACAAAGATCTTTAACATAACTACCGGAGTTCTCCAGGGCGAATCTCTCAGCCCTACCCTTTTCTCTCTTTTCATTGCTGATATTGAAGACTACTTCAAAAAAAAGGGGGCGCAAGGTATAAACATCGACAACAAGCAGAGCTTGCTCATGTTGCTTTACGCGGACGATCTAGTAATCCTCTCTGACTCCGAAGTCGACCTTGCAAAAAAACTTCGTATACTCGGAGAATACTGCGATGAAAATATACTTACAGTTAATGTGGAAAAGACCAAAATAATCCAGTTCTGTAGATCTGCGAGCCAAAGAACCGACTGCAAGTTCACTTACAAAAATCTCCCAATCGAACGCACCAATAGATACACCTATTTAGGGGTTACTTTCTCGTCATCATCATTTTTTCGAGAAATGGCATATTCTACTGCGGAAAAAGTCAAACAAGCAATAGGGGCTGTACTCCCTTTGATGGCTAACTCTAGGTTGAACAACTGCATTCACGCATAAAACTGTTTATTCCTTTCCCATTTAGTGGCTTAGTATCCCTCTTGAATTCTATACCAGTGTGGGGGCTGCGCTACTCAGAAATATTAGAAAGGGTACAGCTGAAATTCTTCAAACGCCTTCTTCTTTTGCCGAGCAATACCCCGGATTACGCTGTTAGGCTCGAAACTGGACAGGTCAAGATTTCGTACACAATATTCAAAACCACTCTCAAGTTCTTAGATAAACTGTTGGTCATGGAAGACAATCGCCTTCCCAAAATTTGTTTTTCTCGTCTGGTATCGCACGACCTCATTTACACTATATCGTAACTTTAAAATAACCCCTTTTCCCCAAGGATACTTACTTCTGAAAGTTCCCATCCAAACTATTAGGACCCTTGCTCAAATTAGGATAACTAGTGAATATATGATCAAATTAACATACAATGGCAGTACATATCGAATAAACCCCAATGAAATATGCACCATTTCCAATCGAAATGAGCTTGAAACCCTAGAACATATCCTCTTTAATTGTCCAATATATTCTTCCATGAAACCTTCAGATGCTCACTGTCTTTCCAGTTACAACAATTCCATCAGTCACTTCGAGAATGCTGCACCTACTGAAGCTAAAAAACTGTCCTCACATATATGGAATGTACTTAAACTACGTTCATTCGTTCTAAACGAGTGAAAGGTTCCATGTAGCCAAATTTATGTCCTGTTGTAATCAGATATGTGTTTAGGATTACACAAATGTATTGTTATCTTCCTTTTATTGATTTTATTTTTTGTTCTATTTGTATGACTTTTCTCACTAATAGTTTCCTTTTTCTCCTTTTATTGTGACACTCTAATATATAACAAACTGAAGCTCTTGCTATATGATATGTATTCATTAGAAGCAATAAAATTAATAATAATAATAATCTTGGTAATTTAGTATCTCTCTTGAAAGGGTATTGTGAGATTTTGTTAATCAATTGAGGAATTTATAAGCATTATTACATGAAATGTTGATCTTTTCAGCAATTGCAAATGATTAATATTTTTTGGTTTAATACATTGAACTGTGAGAATTTTTCTTTTGAACGTCAATGAGTGCATTTATTTCCCAACAACGAATAACTCAACTGTTCATTTAATAGAATATAATCAACCGACAACTAGAACCGGCCCTTGTGGAACGCCCATTGCGACTTTGCCACTGTTGGAGTAGTTTTCCTGTATTTTTACTACTTGACTCCTTTCTGACAAATACGTGCGGAACCAGTCTAATGAGGAATTTCGAAAACCGTAAAATTGTAGTTTTTGAAGTAATATCTCATGGCTGACACAATCAAACGCCTTGGAGAAGTCGCAGAATACCGCCTCTACGGTTTCTCCATTATTCAAAGTAATATATGTATTTTATAGTAACGAGAAAAAAGCATCATTTGTGCTTTTCGAGTTTTGAAATCCAAATTGGGCATGGCTTAATATGTCATTTCTGGTAAGATGTACCATCATTCTTCTTTTGACTAGTTTTTCTATTATTTTGGATAATGTTGATAATAATGAAATTGGGCGAAAGTTCGAGGGATCATCTGAGTCACCACCTTTGTACAAGGGGATTACAACTGCTTGTTTCAAGCAGGAAGGGAACTGTCCCATTCTGAAGGAACTGTTAATTGCCTCAGCTAGGGTGAGTAGGACATGGTCAGGTAGACTTTGAAATTTTTTTACAGATAGGCCGTCCATACCCAATGAGCTCTTATTTTTTATTTGATTGACAACCTCTTTCAGCTCAAATATGTCAGTATCTTCAAG
>JAFIRS010007556.1:0-23972 GCA_018342105.1 Gonioctena quinquepunctata | reverse complement strand
CTTTTCTTCGTTTTCGTTTTTCTTTGTCTTTTTGCTTCGCTCTTTTTTCTTTTTGTTTTTTTTGTTTCTTCGTTCCCCTTTTTCGTTGTTTGTTGTTTTTTCTGTCTTCTCCCTTTCGTTCCTTTTCTGTTTCTGTCTGTCTTCGTTGTTTTGGGGTTCGTTCTGTCTTGTGTCTGTTCGTCTTCGTCTCTGTCTTCGTCTTCGTCTGTCTGTTCTTTTGTCTCGTCTTTCGCCTGTTCTGTTCTTCGTTCGTCTTTTCTGTCTTCGTCCTGTCTTCGTCTTGTCTTCTTTTTCTTGTCTTTTGTCTGTCTCGTCTCCCCGTCTTCTTTCCCCTGTTTCCCTTTTTGTTTTCCCTTTTTGTTCGTTCTTCCCTGTCTTGTCTTCGTTCGTTTTCTGTTTTCGTCTTCTCTGTTCTGTCTTCGTCTTCGTTCTGTCTTCGCCTCTTTCCTTCTTTTTGCTTGTCTTCGTTCTTTGTCTCTTTTCTTGTCTTCTCCGTTCGTTCGTCTGTTCTCTGTCTCGTCTTGTTCTCTTGTCTGTCTCGTTCTTTTCGTCCTTTTCTCTGCCTCTGTTCTTTCTCTTTGTCTTTGTCTTCGTTCCTTCGTCTTGTCTTCTTCTGTTCCTTGTCTTTGTTCTGTTCCTGTCTTTCTTGTCTTTTTCGTCTTCGTTTTCCCCTTCTCTTTGTCTCGTCTTCTTTCTTGTCTTGTTTCGTCTCGTCTGCCTTTCCTGTTCGTTTTTGCCCTTTCTTTTCTTCGTTCCTCTGTCCTGTCTTGTCTCGTCTTTCTGTTCTTTCCTTTCTTGTCTTGTCTTGTCTTCGTCTTCTGTCTTCGTTTTGTCTTCGTTCTTTTGTCTTGTTCGTTCTTTCTCTTGTCTCTGTTCGTTTCGTCTTCTTTTTCTTCGTCTTTGTCTTGTTCTGTTTGTCTGTCTTCGTTCGTCTTGTCTTGTCTTGTCTTTTTCTTTGTTTTTGTCTTGTCTGTTCCTGTTCGTTTCGTTCGTCTTGTCTTGTTCTTGTCTTGTTCGTCTTTGTCTTTGTCTTCTTTCTTGTCTTCGTCTTGTTTTTGCTTCGTCGTCCTTTGTTCGTCTGTCTTCGTTCTTGTCCTTTCTCTTGTCTTCTTGTCTTCTTTTTCCCTTTGTCTTTTTCTTTTCTTGTCTTCGTCTTCGTTCTGTCCGTCTGCTTGTCTTCGTTGTTCCGTTTTGTCTTTTTCCCTTCGTTTTGTCTCCCTTGCCCTTGTCTGTTCGTCTTCGTCTTCGTCTTGTTCCTGTCCTTGTCTTGTCTTTCTTGTCTTTTTCTTCTGTTTTGTCTTGTTGTTCTTCGTCTTCGTCTTTTTCTTGCCCTTTTTGTCCGTTCCTTGTCCGTTCTGCCCTTGTCTTTTCTCTTCGTTGTCTTCTGTCTTGTCTCCTCGTCTTTGTCTTTCCTTGTCTTGTCTCGTTCGTTCGTCTTCGTTTGTTCGTCTTTCTTGTCTGTCTTGTCTTCTGTCTTCTTCTGTCTTGTCTTGTCTTGTCTGTTCTTGTCTTCGTCTTGTCTTCTTGTCTTTCGTCTTGTCTGTCTTTCGTCTGTTGCCTCTGTCTGTTGTTTCGTTCGTCTTTGTCTTTCGTCTTGTTGTCTTGTCTTTCGTTCGTTCCTCGTCTTCTGTTCCTTGTCTTCGTCTTGTCTGTCTGTCTCTGTCTTTCTGTTTGTCTTGTCTCTTTCTTGTCTTTTTCTGTTCTTCTGTTCGTCTTGTCTCTTGTCTTTTCTCTGTCTCGTCTTTCTGTCTTCTGTCTTCTTGTCTCGTCTCGTCTCGTCTCTGTCTTTCGTTCGTTCGTCGCGGCGGCGCCGGTGGTCGGTCGTCGGTCAGGTCGGCCGTGTCGTCGGCCGGTCGTGTCGCGGCGTGGTCAGGGCGGTCGTCGGTCGGTCGGTGTGTCGCCGTCAGGTCGGTCGGTCGTCGCGTCGTGTCGCGGTCGGTCGCGTCGCGTGTCGCTGTCGCGTGGTCCCGTCCCGTCCCGTCCTGTCCTGTCCTGTCCCGTCCTGTCCTGCCCCTGTCCTGTCCCTGTCCTTCCGTCCCGTCCCTGTCCTGTCCTGTCCCGTCCTGTCCCGTCCCGTCCTGTCCGTCCTGTCCCGTCCCTGTCCCCGTCCGTCCCGTCCTGTCCGTCCTGTCCTCGTCCTGTCCCGTCCCGTCCTGTCCTGTCCGTCCGTCCCGTCCCGTCCCGTCCCTGTCCCGTATCGTATCGTATCGTATCGTATCGTATCGATCGTATCGTATCGTATCGTATCGCATCGTATCGTATCGTATCGTATCGTATCGTATCGTATCGTATCGTATCGTATCGTATCGTATCCTATCGTATCGTTTCGTATCGTTTTGTATCGTTTCGTTTCGTTCCCTTTCGAATCGTATCCTATTGTATCCTATCGTATCCTATCGTATCCTATTGTATCCTATCGTATCCTATCGTATCCTATCGTATCTTATCGTATCCTATCGTATCGAATCGTATCGTTTCGTATCGTTTCTTTCGTTTCCTTTTGTTTCGTATCGTATCTCTCTATCCTATCATATCCTATCGTATCCTATCATATCCTATCGTATCCAATCGTATCCTATCGTATCCTATCGTATCCTATCGTATCCTATCGTATCCTATCGTATCCTATCGTATCGTTTCGTTCCGTTTCGTTAAAACTTGCCTGAGTTTTTTTTTCACTATAGTTCGTTTTTCTTAAGAAACAACTATATTCCCCGCTACGGAAGGCCAAACAGCTATATTACAAACTACGGATGGCCAAACAGCTATATTCCCGGCTACAGATGGCCAAACAGCTATATACCCGGCTACGGATGGCACACATCTAGTTTTCTGGCTATATATTGTCACTCTTCGAGGGGGATTGAGATTTATTGAGGAGTATCCTTATCTGTTCGGTTCATGTTACCTGAAAAAATTTGAAATTTTAAGTAAGTAGTTTTAAATTAACATTATACCCAATTAGGATAGGGACCAATTACTGTTAACCATCTGCGGTATTTGGGCATGGAGTGCCATATAAGATGTATGATGCTGTTGAATAAAGAAAAAAAGCCTCTTTCAAGGGTGGTGGTTGTGTTGGTGATAAATATGGTTGGTACATTTGTTAAGCGTCCTTTTGAGGGTCGTCGTGAAATGCTGCATTTGGCCCATTTCAGCAAATTAATGTTAAATATTATTTTTCATAAAATATATTTTGTATAATTCGGAAAAAAGTTCGAATGAAATCTAGTGTGAAAACACTCGAAATATAGTATTGTAATTGTGAATTGCAGGGTTACGCCCCTTTTGACAATTCCGACCTATAACGAGCCGCCATTCTAGACGTCTCGTCTCGTATCCTTTCCTTTTGTTTCGAATCGTATCTCATCATATCCTATCATATCCTATCGTATCCTATCATATCCTATCGTATCCTATCGTATCCATTCGTATCCAATCGTATCCTATCGTATCCTATCGTATATTATCGTATCCTATCGTATCGTTTCGTTCCATTCCGTTTCGTTCCGTTTCGTTAAAACTTACCTGAGTTTTTTTTCCACTATAGTTCGTTTTTCTTAAAAAACAACTATATTCCCAGCTACGGAAGACCAAACAGCTATATTCCCGGCTACGAATGGCCAAACAGCTATATTCCCGGCTACAGATGGCCAAACAGCTATATTCCCGGCTACGGATGGCATACATCTAGTTTTCTGGCTATATATTGTCACTCTTCGAGGGGGATTGAGATTGATTGAGGAGTATCTTTATCTGTTCGGTTCATGTAACCTGAAAAAATTTGAAATTTCAAGTAAGTAGTTTTAAGTTAACATTATACCCAATTAGGATAGGGACCAATTACTGTTAACCCTCTGGGGTATTTGGGCATGAAGTGCCATACAAGATGTATGATGCTGTTGAAATAAAGTGAAAAAAAAGCCTCTTTCAAGGCGTTGGTGGTTGTGTTGGTGATAAATATGGTTGGTACATTTGTCAAGCGTCTTTTTTGGAGGGGGTCGTGTCGTGAAATGCCGCATTTGGCCCATTTAAACAAATTAATGTTAAATATTGTTTTCATAAAATATATTTTGTATAATTCGGAAAAAAGTTCGAATGAAATCTAGAGTGAAAAGACTCGAAATATAGTATTGTAATTGCGAATTGCAGGGTTACGCCCCCTTTGACAATTCCGACCAATGGCAAGCCGCCATTCTAGACGTCTCGGTCTCGTATCGTATCCTATCGTATCGTTTCCTTTCGAATCGTTTCGAATCGTATCCTATCGTATCCTATCGTATCCTATCTTATCCAATCGTATCCTATCGTATCCTATCGTATCCTAGATGGCCAAACAGCTATATACCCGGCTACTGATGGCACACATCTAGTTTTCTGGCTATATATTGTCACTCTTCGAGGGGGATTGAGATTGATTGAGGAGTATCCTTATCTGTTCGGATCATGTTACTTGTTAAAATTTGAAATTTTAAGTAAGTAGTTTTAAGTTAACATTATACCCAATTAGGATAGGGACCAATTACTGTTAACCCTCTGGGTATTTGGGCATGAAGTGCCATATAAGATGTATGATGCTGTTGACATAAAGTAAAAAAAAGCCTCTTTCAAGGCGTTGGTGGTTGTGTTGGTGATGAATATGGTTGGTACATTTGTTAAGCGTCCTTTTTGGAGGGGGTCGTGTCATGAAATGCCGCATTTGACCCATTTCAGCAAATTAATGTTAAATATTATTTTTCATAAAAAATATTTTGTATAATTCGGAAAAAAGTTCGAATGAAATCTAGAGTGAAAACACTCGAAATATAGTATTGTAATTGCGAATTGCAGGGTCACGCCCCTTTTGACAATTCCGACCTATAACGAGCCGCCATTCTCGTCTCGTCTTGTATCATATAGTATCGTATCGTATCCTATCGTATCGTTTCCTTTCGAATCGTTTCGAATCGTATCCTATCGTATCCTATCGTATTCTATCGTATCCTATCGTATACTATTGTATCCAATCGTATCCTATCGTATCCTATCGTATCCCGCTTTTGTTTCTGATCGTTTCGCTTCCTTTGTTTCGAATCGTATCTCATCATATCCTATCATATCCTATCGTATCCTATCATATCCTATCGTATCCTATCGTATCCAATCGTATCCAATCGTATCCTATCGTATCCTATTGTATCCTATCGTATCCTATCGTATCGTTTCGTTCCATTCCGTTTCGTTCCGTTTCGTTAAAACTTACCTGAGTTTTTTTTTCACTATAGTTCGTTTTTCTTAAAAAACAACTATATTCCCGGCTACGGAAGGCCAAACAGCTATATTTCCGGCTACGGATGGCCAAACAGCTATATTCCCGGCTACGGATGGCCGAACAGCTATAAACTCGGCTACAGATGGCACACATATAGTTTTCTGGCTATATATTGTCACTCTTCGAGGGGATTGAGATTGATTGAGGAGTATCCTTATCTGTTCGGTTCATGTTACCTGAAAAAATTTGAAATTTCAAGTAAGTAGTTTTAAGTTAACATTATACCCAATTAGGATAGGGACCAATTACTGTTAACCCTCTGGGGTATTTGGGCATGAAGTGCCATATAAGATGTATGATGCTGTTGAAATAAAGTGAAAAAAAAGCCTCTTTCAAGGCGTCGGTGGTTGTGTCGGTGATAAATATGGTTGGTACATTTGTTAAGGGTCTTTTTTGGAGGGGGTCGTGTCGTGAAATGCCGCCTTTGGCCCATTTCAGCAAATTAATGTTAAATATTATTTTCATAAAATATATTTTGTATAATTCGGAAAAAAGTTCGAATGAAATCTAGAGTGAAAACCCTCGAAATATAGTAGTGTAATTGCGAATTGCAGGGTTACGCCCCATTTGACAATTCCGACCAATGGCAAGCCGCCATTCTAGACGCTCGTCTCGGTCTCGTATCGTATCCTATCGTATCGTTTCCTTTCGAATCGTTTCGAATCGTATCCTATCGTATCCCATCGTATCCTATCTTATCCATCGTATCCTATCGTATCCTATCGTATCCTATCGTATCCTATCGTATCCTATCGTATCGTTTCGTTCCATTCCGTTTCGTTAAAACTAACCTGAGTTTTTTTTTCACTATAGTTCGTTTTTCTTAAAAAACAACTATATTCCCGGCTACGGAAGGCCAAACAGCTATATTCCCGGCCAAGGATGGCCAAACAGCTATATTACCGGCTACGGATGGCCAAACAGCTATATTCCTGGCTACGGATGGCATACATCCAGTTCACTGGCTATATATTGTCACTCTTCGAGGGGGATTGAGATTGATTGAAGAGTATCCTTATCTGTTCGGTTCATGTTACCTGAAAAAATTTGAAATTTCAAGTAAGTAGTTTATTCAGTTTTGAACTAATACAAATGATCATTTAAAGAATACACATTAAATTTGGTCATATAAAATAAAACTAATAATAGACATGTCACTCATAAAACTACACATTAAAATTTGGTCATATAAAATAAAGTAAAACCAATACAGCCATTCCACTCATAAAAACTACACATTTAAATCAGTTGAAGAGAAGGGAGAAACATAAGTATACCTGTGCAGAATATTGAAATAGAATTACTAAGAGAAATTCTTTTTTCAAGCTCCAGCACTAGGAGAGTGAAGAAATATTTTTAAGTTCTGTTTGAACTTGTTCAAGGAATCTGAGGATTTGATTTCTAGGGGCAGCTGATTAAATCTCTTCAGGCCTTTGAAAATTACAGAAGTTTGTGTATGACTCTTTGCCACCAGTGGAATGTGGAAATCATTTCGTGATCTTGTATTGTGGGTATGCCTATCAGAATTGTAATTGACAATATTTCTCAAATAGCTTGGAGCAGTACCTGATTTGATCTTAAATATAAATATTAGAGTATTATACTCAAAGAAGTCATCCATTGACAACCACTGCATTTCCTTTAACATATGCCCAATGTGTGTTCTCTTTGAGCATGTGAGTATGATTCTCATAGCTCGATTTTGAAGTTTCCTAAATCTGGACATTTCATTTTGATTGAGCAGGTAAAGTATTGTGGAACAGTAGGTAAAATGAGGTAATATTAGGGTGTTGAACAGAATAGTTTTGGCCCATCTTGTCAGAAAAGTAGAACATCTTTGTAAGTAGTTGATTTTATATGAAATGATTTTGATTAAATTGTTTGCATGTTCTTCAAATTTGAGCTGTCTATCTATAATTACTCCTAAATATTTAAATTTCTGTACCATTTCAATTGACTCGTCACTTACAGTAATATTTAGCTGACTCTCGCAAAACACTCTGTAATTATTTTCGTTGCTGATTATCATAAATTTGGTTTTTGTGTGTTTATCTTCAATTGGTTAGAGGAACACCACTTATTGATATTTTCCAAAGTAGTGTTAAGTGTTGTTACCAACTCTTCATTATCTAAACATGTAAAATATATGAGGGTATCATCGGCGAATAGATGTATGGAACAATGTCCAGCTGCACTCACTATGTCGTCAACATATAAAAGAAATAACAGTGGACCTAAAACACTACCCTGTGGAACCCCTATGTCATTTTCGATTTCAAGAGACATCATTTTATTCATTGTTACTTTTTGTTTCCTATTTATTAAGTAATTATTGATCCACTCCAAAGCTCTACCTTCACTCCAATACTCTCTATCTTTTTTAATAATCTCCCCCTATCTATTGTTTCAAACGCCCTTTTTAAATCTAAAAACACCGCCCCTGTGACAAGATTCTTATCTAGATTACTCTTCCAGTCGTTCAAAACACATTGTATTGCAGTTTCACAGCTATATTTCCCTCGAAATCCTGATTGCACACAGTTTATAATGTTGTTTGTCTCTACAAACTCTAATAGTTGTTCATATACTACTTTCTCTATAATCTTCTCAGGACAACTGAGCATATTGATGGGACGCAAGTCAATGGCTCTGTGAGAGTTGCTTACTTTTGGGACTGGCACAATAATTGATATTTTTAGTTCATCTGGTACCTTGCATTCTAAAAGAGATGTGTTTATTAAATTAACAAGTGGCAGAGCTAAGTTATTAAAACATTTCTTTATAATTTCTATGTTTATGTCATCTGAGCCTTTTTTATTTGGAAGGTTAAAAACAATGTTTTTCAGTTCATCTGTAGTAATAAGCTTAAAGTCTTCTAAAAATTTTGATGTTAGGTAAAAAGGAAAATCTGGACCAGAATCATCAATGTTGTTAATAATTGTTTTCTTGTGATTTAAAGTAATATTTCTGTTAGAATTATTCCTATTTTCTGCGATACTGTTTTCCAAATGGTTCCGTTTTCCTCGCGCATTACTTTAACAGCAATATTTTTGCTTATTTTTAATTTTTTTCTTAGGGGCAATTTCATTAAGAACATTTATTATATTAGAATGAAAATGTAAATATTTTTGATTTATATCAGGCAGGTTATACTTCCAATTTACGAGGGACAATTTATAATTGATGTTGTCATAATCGATATTTCTACCTCTGCTTTCTATTTCCAATGGTTTTTGTTTAGTTTTAGACGTTAAGTGGATTATTATCATATAATGATCTGTGATTCTTGGCGTTTTTATAACTTTACTAATGTATTGGTCAGAACGATTAGTTCCCAACTATATTCTCCAACCCAGCATCAATAACACATTGTTTCAATTTGGTACATGCACTGCTAACAGAATTCCAGTCAATATTGAAATCTCCTGTTATAATTACAGGGCAGGTTTTATCACAAATATTTTCTTCACACCAGTTTTCAAAGACGTTTAAAAAATCAACACAGCTACTATTTGGAGATCGGTATAAACATGTAATAATAAGAACCCTACCATCAACAAGAATTTTTGTTGTTTGAAACCAATATGCCTTTTGTAAGCAAAACTTCTGACACTCTATTATCTTTATACTATTTCTTACATACATTAATGTTCCCCCAGTATGCCTACTATCGCTATCTGCTCTAAGAATGCAGTAGTTTTCAATATGAATCTCACTATCATAAATGTCATTAGTTAAATGAGTTTCTGATATGCAAATTATTTCAGGCCTTTTCTGCAAGACTAAATTTTGTATTTCATCAAAATGGGCTGGTAAACTTTGAGCATTGAGATATAGAAGAAAGCTGTTTTTATGTAACCTATTTTCATGGCTGTGATTATAATTATGAATTACGGTCGGACTGTCTCTAAAAAATCAATGTTTCCACTGTTCTGATGCACATACCCACCACAAGCTTCATTTGTAGATATTTGACAAAACCTCTGCAAAGGTACAATCGTGTTTGGCTTTACTTTGACTAGATTTCTTACAACTTTCCACTCTTTCAGTAATTTTACTACAACTCAAATTGTCATGGGTTATCCCTGTATTCAATTGTTTGATTAGATTTCTCTTCATAAAAATTTCTTTCACTAGACAATCTACTAATATTTTTTTGTTAAGAAAAGAATTGCTACGATTAATATTCAGCATTCTGACATGCTTTTCAGTTCTTATATATCTATTCATCATATTATTAAACTTACTTACAAAATATTCAGTTTCGTCTCAAAATTTTACAAGTGGTACTGCTTCCATTATAATATTTGTATTCGCACATAATTTCAATTTATTGAATATTTCATTAACTGAAGGTGATTTTTTATTTCTAAAATTATTCAATCCTGCAATAATTATAATGTAATCACTTTTTGTATAATTCTTTGCTAGGCTAACAATGTCTCCTATGACACATTCGAAAGAAGCACCTGGCTTTATTATTGTTTCTATGTTGAAGAGACTGTTTCTCAATTGCGTATTAATCAGTGGCCTCAAATTTCTTCCTTCTTCATCGCAAAGTATGAGTATTTTATTCTTATTCTTCCACATTAGATTTTGCTCCATTCCTTCTGTAGGGATTTTTATTTCTTTGGTGGTATGTTCTGGTATCTCCTTCATTTTTGTTAATTCACTCTTCAGATTTTCCACCTCGTTACTGTATGTTCTATTGTCATCTTCCAATAATCTAATCGAATTAAGCATCTCTGTATTTATCTCCTGCAGGTGTTTGATCTCTTTCTGTAGTTCATCAGTTTTGTTCTTTATTTCTTCTTGCAGTAATTTATTGTTTTTACTCATGTCGCTTATTCCTTTTTCCAATTTTGAAATTGTTTGTTTATCTTCTCTCTGCTTTTTTATGTATTTAAACCGGGTTTTTTTTTAAAACCTTTTCTTTTATTTCTTTTTCTAATTCTTCTATTCTCAGCATTCTTTTAGTTATTATTCATCCCGGACTTCTTCTAATTGGTTAATTGCTTCATCTCTTTCGGTAATGCTTTTCTTCAATTTATTTACTTCTTTTCCCAAGTTATCTGCGGCTTTCTTTTTGTCAATGTCTTTCTGTTCGCAATTTTGTGAAGAAAAAAATTTTGTACCCACCAAGTTCCTTGTACTTACATTTTCGATCTAAGCAGCTGGGATGGAAAATGCCATAGCATATAGTGCAAAAAAGGTTGACAAATTCTTTTTTACAACATTTGAATTTATTATTATGTTCCATTATGTGTCAAGAATCCTATCTGGTACGCCTCTGGAGTATGTTTCTATTATTTCAAGTTCAAAAGAAAAAACATCCATTTATCAGTACGTTTTTTATCACATTTTTATCACAACGTTTTTTATCACTCTCTTATTAGTACTTTTTTATATGCAATATATTGTTCATTAATCACTAATTACATGAGAATCTCTTAACTTTGTGATGTTTCCAAATGATAGGCATGTTCATCAGGTCTTTCACTTTAATTCAATATACTCTTAACTTTGTGATGTTTCCAAATGATAGATTTCAACTAAAACAGTTACTTTTTCTACTAGAAAAGTAACTTTTATTGGAGATCACACATACACACACTTGGTACCTTGAACTCATATATATATGAGTTAACATTATACCCAATTAGGATAGGTACCAATTACTGTTAACCCTCTGGGGTATTTGGGCATGAAGTGCCATATAAGATGTATGATTCTGTTGAAATGAAGTGAAAAAAAAGCCTCTTTCAAGGCGTTGGTGGTTGTGTTGGTGATAAATATGGTTGGTACAATTGTTAAGCGTCCTTTTTGGAGGGGGTGGTGTCGTGAAATGCCGCATTTGGCCCATTTCAGCAAATTAATGTAAAATATTATTTTTCATAAAATATATTTTGTATAATTCGGAAAAAAGTTCGAATGAAATCTAGAGTGAAAACACTCGAAATATAGTATTGTAATTGCGAATTGCAGGGTTACGCCCCTTTTGACAATTCCGACCTATAACGAGCCGCCATTCTAGACGTCTCGTCTCGTATCGTATAGTATCCTATCCTATCGTTTTGTTTCCTTTCGAATCGTTTTGAATCGTATCCTATATTATCCTATATTATCCTATCGTATCCTATCGTATCCTATCGTATCCTATTGTATCCAATCGTATCCTATCGTATCCTATCGTATCGTTTCGTATCGTTTCCATTTGTTTCGAATCGTATCTCATCATATCCTATCATATCCTATCGTATCCTATCATATCCTATCGTATCCTATCGTATCCAATCGTATCCAATCGTATCCTATCGTATCCTATCGTATCCTATTGTATCTTATCGTATCGTTTCGTTCCATTCCGTTTCGTTAAAACTTACCTGAGTTTTTTTTTCACTATAGTTCGTTTTTCTTAAAAAACAACTATATTTTCCGCTACGGAAGGCCAAACAGCTATATTCCCGGCTACGGATGGCCAAACAGCTATATTCCCGGCTACAGATGGCCAAACAGCTATATACCCGGCTACGGATGGCACACATCTAGTTTTCTGGCTATATATTGTCACTCTTCGAGAGGGATTGAGATTTATTGAGGAGTATCCTTATCTGTTCGGTTCATGTTACCTGAAAAAATTTGAAATTTTAAGTAAGTAGTTTTAAGTTAACATTATAGCCAATTAGGATAGGGACCAATTACTGTTAACCCTCTGGGGTATTTGGGCATGAAGTGCCATATAAGATGTATGATGCTGTTGACATAAAGTAAAAAAAGCCTCTTTCAAGGCATTGGTGGTTGTGTTGGTGATGAATATGGTTGGTACATTTGTTAAGCGTCCTTTTTGGAGGGTCGTGTCGTGAAATGCCGCATTTGGCCCATTTCAGCAAATTAATGTTAAATATTATTTTTCATAAAATATATTTTGTATAATTCGGAAAAAAGTTCGAATGAAATCTAGAGTGAAAACACTCGAAATATAGTATTGTAATTGCGAATTGCAGGGTTACGCCCCTTTTGACAATTCCGACCTATAACGAGCCGCCATTCTAGACGTCTCGTTTCCTTTTGTTTCGAATCGTATCTCATCATATCCTATCATATCCTATCGTATCCTATCATATCGTATCCTATCGTATCCATTCGTATCCAATCGTATCCTATCGTATCAAATCAAATCAAATATACTTTATTACCGTAAGAAGAATTCTCATTGACAAAGTACAGAATTAAGTCAGTTTATATACAAACATGTAAAAACACGTATGCTATACATGCATACACAAAAAACATTAAAATAGTACATATGATGCATAAATAATCAAAAAAGTAACGGGGAGGGGTAAGTTTACAGATACTTCAAGACATTTTAAACACAGTCACAGTTAAATACAGGTACATTTCATGTAAGACATAACGTATTGATTAGTATAGTCTATATTCATGAATAACACATTAAAATATATTAAAAATGTAGAAATGTAAAGTAATATATAAATAAAAAATAAAAACAACATAAAATTTATAAATACAAAGTGAAAAATACGAGATCCTGATGCAGGTATCACGGTCAAGCTTAATTGCAAATAAGAATACTATAACTAAACTACATTATATAGTGTTCCTAATAGGTAAGATTATTGAAAAGTGACCTGAAAGAACTCCTGAACATTGTAAAGAACATGTTCAAGAAGAATATTCTTCATAGATAATCTAAATTGTTTATAGTCTTTAATATCTCTTATGTTCCATGGAGTATGATTATAGATTTTTGCAGCATTATATATTAATGAGTTCTTGATTATATTGGTGGAAGGAATGGGGAGGGTCAAATTACCTTTTTGGCGAGTGATGCCCTCATTGACTTTATACAAGTCTTTATTCTTAAAAATCAAGCAAACTGTCTCAAGTATAAACAAAGATGAGACAGTTAGTAGATTATTCTGTTTAAATAAGGTCCTGCATGACTCTCGCGGTCCTGCTTTTGATAGATATCGAATGGCGCGTTTTTGTAAGACAAATATTGATTGGAAGTTTTCTTGGTTACATGAACCCCAGAATGCTATACCATATCGGATATGCGATTCAACCAGTGCATGGTAAACCATCTTGGCCGTTGCTGTACCCAATTCATTGGTTACTATACGTATAGCATAACATCCTGATGCAAGCTTCTTTCCCAATTGCTTAACGTGATCATGGAACTTCAATTGCTTGTCGATGTAGACTCCAAGAAATTTGTTTGTACTCACATTGACTATGGATTCATTTCCTAAAGGAATATCGGGTAGGGCACAGTGGTATGCTATACAGTTAGTTTTGTTGATATTGTAACGTAAATAAACTTAACTTGGTTTAACTAATTTATTTAACACTCAATCTACAACTTAATTTATATTACTACGCTACTGAATAGCTCGATCGTATGGGCTCGTTCAGACTGTCCGTGCCATCTTGAGGGCTACCTATTTATCTCCGTCACAGAATTCTCGATGTTTCGAATTCTTTCAGTTGGCGACCGGCGTGTTCCAATTGTTTCCAATATTGACCGTTGTTTTCCGCGGAAGAGCGACTGGATGGTTCTCGAATATCTCCGGGGATGATCTCATCGCTGTCGATGGCAACGCGTTAGGCGACAGGTCCGGCCTAGGTTCGTTACATTGCCCCCTTCTTAAAGACATTTCGTCCCGAAATTTCATCCTTGGAGTGTGACGATATCTGCATGACTCCCCATATCTGCACCGTGAAGTTCGATGGAAGTAACACTCCACGGTCTTCATGATCGGTCGTGGAAGAGGGTTACAGCAAACCAAAATCTTGACGCCGCTGGATCTGAATATCGCCTCCAGCATACTTCTTATTACTCTCCAGTCCAACCCATCAATACCACAGGACAATTTTGGAATTGCTAGATCCACCAGATTCTGGTCCACCATAGTATCTCTTAGTTTGGTGAGACTCTTCCAGACATCTTCATAGGACGGTTTATCTTGGGAATGCCTCTTGGTAACTAGGTAGTAAATGTTTCTCTGGCCTTTCTTCAACTGTAGCACCCCACCAACTTCTGGATTCTGCTCCCGCAGTGTTTGGAGTTGACCAAATTTCTTGGAGAACACTACGGCGATGCCCTGGACATTCGAAGATCTTCTGCCACACAGTGCGCTAGTGCGTAGTCAGCAGGCACCTCGAAAAGGTCTCGTGACTCCTCTCTAGTAACCCCATGTAGAACTTTCTGCCCGTTTGAATACAAGGACATAAACTTCTCGAACGTCATATCATCCTCCGGTGGCTTGAGGGTGCGAACTTGGTCATGGTTTCTAGCGTAGGGCCAACCTGTTGAAATGGACGACCCTTGGTTTCCCTCGGGTGGCTTATGGATTCGGTACACAAGGTCGTTTATCCTTTTCACGATTTTATACGGGCCTTCCCACGAGTTCCGCAACTTTGGTGATAGTCCACGACGACGTTTGGGGTTGTACAGCCAAACCAGGTCATCAACCTTAAATCCTCCAGCGTCGGCCTTGATGTCATAGGTCTTCTTCATTTTATCGCTGGCACTCTGGATGTTCAACCGGACTCGTTCGTGGATGTCGTCCATTCTCTGCCGAAGTTTGCTGACGTAGTCCTCTCCCGCAGTGTCTTGTCCTGGCGGTATCCCAAACTTCAGGTCACAAGGCAGTCGCAGTTCTCGGCCCATTATAATACTAGCAGGAGTTTGACCGGTTGACTCGTGTACTGCGGATCGATAGGCCATCAGGAACAAATGAAGATACTGGTCCCAGTCTCTTTGATGGTCAGAGACAACCTTGGACAAGTGGCGGTTGATCGTCCTGTTCATCCGTTCCACCATTCCATCGGACTGCGGATGTAGGGGCCGTGGTTCTTGTCTTGCGGATGTTCAGCAGTAGACATATTTCTTGGAAAAGGTTGATTCGAAATTTCTGCCTTGATCCGAGTGCAGCTCCATTGGAATACCGAATCGACATATCCATTCTTTCACCAAGACGTCGGCGACGGTGATGGCTTCCTGGTTGGGCAGGGCATAGGCTTCCGCCCATTTACTGAAGTAGTCCATTGCCACAAGGATGTATTTATTTCCGTGGTCGGATACGGGAAACGGGCCGGCGATGTCAATGGCGATTCTCTCGAACGGGCTGCCTACGTTGTACTGACGCATCGGGGCCTTGGGTCGTATTCGAGGTCCATTGCTAGCAGCGCATACAGCGCACTTTCTGCACCAGTCCTGGACGTCAGCTTGACAATTGGCCCAGTAAAACCGTTGCCTCACTTTCTGCAGGGTCTTCGTCACTCCCAGATGTCCTCCGGCGACTCCATCATGGATTTCCCGCAGCACTTCCTCTCTTCTGTTCCTGGGAACAATTATTTGGCGTCTGTCTTCCCCACCAATATCGGCCTCCAACACACGTTTCAGGATCCCATTGTCCAGAATAAGAGAGTTCCATTGTGCCCAATAGGACTTAACAGCCGGCGAGTAACCTGCGACTTCCTGCCATGATGGTCTTCGATTGCCCTTCTTCCAGTTGACGACTAAGCCAAGGTCGGGGTCTCTTTCTTGGTCTTTCTGGATCTTGCTGTCATTCCAGTTGTCATCCATTGCCGCGGTTCTACAAAGTGTTGCTTCTTTCTCTTCTGCTCGTCGGCAATGTGAGCAATCATCTGGACATGGTCTTCGCGACAAGGCATCTGCATTCTTATGGCTAGTTCCGGCTCGATGTTCGATCTCGAAATCGAATTCTTGGAGTCTCTCGATCCAACGTGCTACTTGACCCTCAGGATTTTTGAACTGTAAGAGCCATTTGAGAGCTGCATGGTCAGTTCTCAACAGGAATCTTCTTCCATACACGTACTTGTAGAAGTGCTCCACTCCCTTTACAACAGCACAGCTCTCGCCTGGTGACACAGTAATTGCGCTCTGGTTTGCTAAGCGTCTTGCTGAAATAACCAATGACCTTCTCCTGTCCCTCCTGGATCTGAGATAGGACAGCTCCAAGTCCCACGTTGCTGGCGTCTGTATCCAAAATGAATTTCCCTTTGGGTAGGGGATAGCTCAGTATAGGTGCGTTGATCAAAGCTCCTTTCAGCTTCCTGAATGAATCTTGACATTCTTCGGACCACTGGAACTTTGTTTGGCCTTCCGTGAGCCTGGTCAGTGGTTTAGCGATGTTGGCGAATCCCAGCACATATCGGCGATAGTATGTGCATAAACCAAGGAAACTTCGAAGTTGGTGAATGTCTTTTGGGATGGGCCAATCCTTAACAGCTTTGATCTTCTGGTCATCCACTGCTACTCCTTCTCCAGAGACAACGTGGCCGAGGTATCGTACTTCTTTTTGGAACAGATGGCATTTCTTAGGGCTCAGCTTCAATCCGGAGTTCCTCAGTCGCAGGAATACTTCCTCCAAGTTTTTCACGTGGTCCTCAAACGATCTGCCGACCACAATTATGTCGTCGAGATACACTAGACACGTGTTCCATGAGAGTCCTTTCAGCACTGTCTCCATCAATCTTTCGAATGTGGCGGGAGCATTACAGAGCCCGAATGGCATAACGGTGAACTGCCACAATCCTGAGCCGATGGTAAAAGCAGTCTTTTCTCGATCTTCCTGAGCCAGTTCTACTTGCCAGTATCCACTCTTCAGATCAAGGGTCGAGAAAATCGTGGAACCAGCCAACGTGTCTAGGGTGTCATCTATTCTCGGAGAGGGTAATGTCCTTCTTCGTGACATTATTAAGTTGGCGATGGTCTGCCAAAAGCGTGTCGATTCATCCTTTTCTTCACCAGTACGACTGGAGAGGACCAGGGACTGTCAGATGGTTCGATAACCTTCTTTTCCCATATCGCTGACTATTTTGTCAGCCTCTTCCTTCTTGGGCAAGAGGAAGTCTTCTTGCTGATTGCCGGATCGGTCGGCACCCCAGTATCAATCTTGTGCTGACACATTAGTTCGACCCTTTTCCTTGTCCGGTATCGAAGATGTCGCGTACTTTTTGACTAAATCTCTTAGTTTGGGCTGTTGAGCTGGTTTATGTCTTGGAAGAGATGGCCCAATTTTTCTAGTTCTGTGGGCAAGTTGTTGGTTGGCTAATCGTACTCATGCCCGGATCACAGATGAAACTGACGAGCAGTGCCCTAAAATTGTTCCTTTTCTTTAAGGTCACTGGAAAGTAATTGAATTCATGACCCTTACCGTACAAATTTTTCAGCACGTAACAGGTTTTCCCTAGGGCAATCCTCGTCCAATTTTCATCATGAAGTTCGGGCTCGAACATCATCACGTCTCCACTGCTCGCACTCCCGTCCAGGCGAGCCTCCAGGATGGTTTCAGCCCTCTCAGGTAGCTTACATCTTCGCCAACAGCACACGGATCAACTCTTCACTTCTCCCATGAAGTACCAGCTCTTCTCCGCTGACACGTAGGGACGCCGCTTTGAAATCCAATTCAAACCCTCTGAATTCATGATGTCCATTCCGATGATTGCATCGTTTCGATGTCCGCTACAAGTGCCTGATGTTTCACTTTAGTGCTGCCCAAAATTATTTCAATCGGTAGCTCGCCATATCGTAGCTGGCTCCCTGTTGCTGTGGCGAAGTTCAAGTGTCGGTTCACTGTTCCGGTGTTCTGGCAAAGGAAGGCCTGAGAATTCCTAGTCGCACCTGTATCTAGCAGCATGGTGCAAGGCTCAGTTATTGATGAGACCGCTACGAAAACACCTCTGTTCTGTCGTTGCAGGATAGCGACATATGCGTTGTTAACCGGGGCTTGTGTGGAACAGGCCGACGATTGCCCCTTCTCGTCGACCTTCTTTAGTTTTCCTGCATCGGAGTCGGTTTTGAATGTTGGACATTTGCTACGACATGTCCAATTTTGCCACAATTCCAGCATCTTATCTGTCTTTTCTCAGGCAAAACTTCCTTAATCACTTTCCTTATGGCAGCTTCCAAATTAGCAGGCTCCTGTGAGTCTTCCTCAATCATTCGGACTTTACTCTGGCTTTTGCAAGATTGTTTCGGCTGCCTCAATTCCAAAGCGCGTGCAGTGCGTCTACGGATGTGTTGGACGGGCTAGTGTAACGCTTTGTCTGGTTTCTTGGTCACGGAGTCATCCAGGAATCTTGAACCGCTAGTCGCTCCATTACATTTTCTGGTGTGGCTGGATATGCGAGACGAACCAAGCGCAAATGTCAGTTTCGAATTTTGTAAGGATTCGCCCGATTTTGCAGCGATTTTTCAGCTGGGAGTGGTATAGCGTTCCAAATGGGCGTGGCGCATACGTAATTCTAGATGTTTAATCAGCTGATCATAGTCCTCCTGTTCTTGGGGTGAGAGTTTGTAGAATATTTGTCGCTTCCACGTAATGCAAGTGTCAGTGCTACAGCTCTTTCCCCTGCATTCCATCCGTTTGTTTGGCCGCTGCTTCAAACTGCCGGCGGTAATGGAGTTTTTCCGTCGAACTGAGGCGGCTCATGGAAAGCTTCCTATTTCCGAAATGACCTTGACATCTTTTATTCCCTCTTGAACTTTATCCAAGTTCAAACTCAAGTCTAGCATTGCATTTTCGTTAACCATCTCTGTGGAGGGCGCACTATTATTGTTTTTCCAGCTTACTGATCGTTTCCTTCATTTTGTCCATTTCTGCCTCGACCCCCATCTTTGATTTTATCCACCTCCGTGTTCATTTGCTCCTAATTTTATCTATCTCTGTCTCAACGGTTCCCATTCTTTCTTCTAGAAAAATTAGCCACACCACACAATTCTTTTTTAGGCCTTCTGTGTTTTCCAGAACTTCTCTTCCAGGCTTCTTGAATTTTCTAGAAGCTTCTATTCCAGATTTCTAGAATTTTCTTGAAGCTCTCTTCCAGATTTCTAGCATTTTCTTCCAGGCTTTTGAATTTTCTAGAAGCTTCTCTTCCAGATTTCTAGAATTTTCTTGAAGCTTCTCTTCCAGATTTCTAGAATTTTCTTCCAGGCTTCTTGAATTTTCTAGAAGCTTCTCTTCCAGATTTCTAGAATTTTCTTGAAGCTTTCTTCCAGATTTCTAGCATTTTCTTCCAGACTTTCTTGAATTTTCTAGAAGCTTCTCTTCCAGATTTCTAGAATTTTGTTGCAGTTCTTCTTTCACGGATTTAGTAGTTTCTTCGAGTTTATTCATTACCAAACTTAAATCACCTCCGAACTTCGAATAAAAATGTTTCGGGGTCCCTACCTTCTTGTATAAGTCCTTCTGCAAGTCTTCCCTGGAGTACTTGCTTTTACCCGTTGTTTCCAGTTCCCTTTCCTCCAATTCCTGTTTCCAATTCCTGCTACCTTCAAGTCCCAAGGCGCACTTTTCTTGAACACATTTTGTCTTTGAGAGGTATCAGTCTGTTTCACACGAAAAGTTTATTGTTTGTTAAAAATTCACTTCGCAATTCTTTTCCACGGGCCTACCAGTCTATTGTCTGTTTCACGCAAGAGTGTATCAGTTTATATTCCCAGCACAATTGTCCACTTCGCAAATCCGGCCACTGTCTATTTTCTGTTTCACGTAACATTGTATCAGTTTATATTCCCACGCACAATTGTCCACTTCTGCGAAACCGGCCACTGTCTATTTTGGACGTACAAAAAGGTCTATCAATTTATTTTTCTGACTATCCACTCTACGATCACTTGTTTATTTTCAAAATCTCACTTCGGACACCAATTGTAACGTGAATAAATTTAACTTGGTTTAACTAATTTATTTAACACTCAATCTACAACTTAATTTATATTACTACGCTACTGAATAGCTCGATCGTATGGGCTCGTTCAGACTGTCCGTGCCATCTTGAGGGCTACCTATTTATCTCCGTCACAGAATTCTCGATGTTTCGAATTCTTTCAGTTGGCGACCGGCGTGTTCCAATTGTTTCCAATATTGACCGTTGTTTTCCGCGGAAGAGCGACTGGATGGTTCTCGAATATCTCCGGGGATGATCTCATCGCTGTCGATGGCAACGCGTTAGGCGACAGGTCCGGCCTAGGTTCATTACAATATTGAAGGACAGTAGGTTCGCATTACACCATTCTTTTATTTTTGATATATCTCGGGTTATTTTCATATGTAAGCTATCAATGTTGTTATCATGCCATAGAATTGTTGTATCATCTGCGAAGACTGTAAATAGTCCGTCAGTTGTTAAGCTAGTCAGGTCATTGAAGTACAACAAAAATAGGATTGGACTAAGCACCATCCTTGTGGAACGCCACAAATGGATTGCCCACTGTCTGACAACTTGTGGGTTTTAACAAGTTGGGTTCTATCACTTAGGTAAGACTGTACCCACTTATGGCTTTGGTTCCTAAATCCATAAAGTTAGTTTGCGCAGCAAAATTCCGGATCTATGCAGTCAAGGCCTTCACAAATCACAGAATATTGCTGCACTCACTTCCCCTGTTCAGTTCAGTGTATAGTCTATTGAGAAATGTGAAAACAGATCCCCCGTGGATTTCTGTCGCTGAAATCCAAATTGTTGCTTATTTAGAATATTGTTTTCGTTTATGAAGTTCATTTATCTTATTTTAACAAGTTTCTCAATTATTTTGCCTAGAACTGGTAAAAGTGAGATGGGCCTATAATTGGAAGGATCAATTTTTTTCACCACCTTTATGGATAGGAATTACAATTGAGGTTTTCAAGAAGATTGAAAGGTCCTGTTGCAAAGGAGTTGTTAATTAGCTGTACTAATAATTCCAACGTGAAGATTGCATATTCTCGAATATTTTTATTGATATGTTATCAACTCCACAAGAACTTTTGTTTTCATGTGTTTTATAGTTTCCATCACTTCATAGAAGTTAGTCTCAGATCCTATCGTATCCTATCGTATCCTATCGTATCGTTTCGTTCCATTCCGTTTCGTTCCGTTTCGTTAAAACTCACCTGAGTTTTTTTTTCACTATAATCCGTTTTTCTTAAAAAACAACTATATTCCCGGCTACGGAAGGCCAAACAGCTATATTCCCGGATACGGATGGCCAAACAGCTATATTCCCGGCTACGGATAACCAAACAGCTATATACCCGGCTACGGATGGCACACATCTAGTTTTCTGGCTATATATTGTCACTCTTCGAGGAGGATTGAGATTGATTGAGGAGTATCCTTATCTGTTCGGTTCATGTTACCTGAAAAAATTTGAAATTTCAAGTAAGTAGTATTAAGTTAACATTATACCCAATTAGGATAGGGACCAATTACTGTTAACCCTCTGGGGTATTTGGGCATGAAGTGCCATATAAGATGTATGATGCTGTTAACATAAAGTAAAAAAAAAAGCCTCTTTCAAGGCGTTGGTGGTTGTGTTGGTGATAAATATGGTTGGTACATTTGTTAAGCGTCCTTTATGGAGGGGGTCGTGTCGTGAAATGCCGCATTTGGCCCATTTCAGCAAATTAATGTAAAATATTATTTTTCATAAAATATATGTTGTATAATTCGGAAAAAAGTTCGAATGAAATCTAGAGTGAAAACACTCGAAATATAGTATTGTGATTGCGAATTGCAGGGTTACGCCCCTTTTGACAATTCCGACCTATAACGAGCCGCCATTCTAGACGTCTCGTATGGTATAGTATTGTATCGTATCCTATCGTTTCGTTTCCTTTCTTTTCGAATCGTTTTGAATCGTATCCTATCGTATCCTATATTATCCCATCATATCCTATCGTATCCTTTTGTATCCAATCGTATCCTATCGTATCGTTTCGTTTCCTTTCGTTTCCTTTTTTTCGAATCGTTTTGATCATATCCTATCATATCCTATCGTATCCTATCATATCCTATCGTATCCTATCGTATCCAATCGTATCCAATCGTATCCTATCGTATCCTATCGTATCCTATTGTATCCTATCGTATCGTTTCGTTCCATTCCTTTTCGTTAGAACTTACCTGAGTTTTATTTTCACTATAGTTCGTTTTTCTTAAAAAACAACTATATTCCCGGCTACGGAAAGCCAAACAGCTATATTCCCGGCTACGGATGGCCAAACAGCTATATTCCCGGATACAGATGGCCAAACAGCTATATACCCGGCTACGGATGGCCCACATCTAGTTTTCTGGCTATATATTGTCACTCTTCGAGAGGGATTGAGATTTATTGAGGAGTATCCTTATCTGTTCGGTTCATGTTACCTGAAAAAATTTGAAATTTTAAGTAAGTAGTTTTAAGTTAACATTATAGCCAATTAGGATAGGGACCAATTACTGTTAACCCTCTGAAGTATTTGGAAATGAAGTGCCATATAAGATGTATGATGCTGTTGACATAAAGTAAAAAAAAGCCTCTTTCAAGGCATTGGTGGTTGTGTTGGTGATAAATATGGTTGGTACATTTGTTAAGCGTCCTTTTTGGAGATGGTCGTGTCGTGAAATGCCGCATTTGGCCCATTTCAGCAAATTAATGTTAAATATTATTTTTCATAAAATATATTTTGTATAATTCGGAAAAAAGTTCGAATGAAATCTAGAGTGAAAACACTCGAAATATAGTATTGTTATTGCGAATTGCAGGGTTACGCCCCTTTTGACAATTCCGACCTATAACGAGCCGCCATTCTCGTCTCGTCTCGTCTCGTATCGTATAGTATCGTATCGTATTCTATCGTATCGTTTCGTATTTCCTTTCGAATCATTTCGAATCGTATCCTATCGTATCCTATCGTATCCATCGTATCCTATCGTATCCTATTGTATCCAATCGTATCCTATCGTATCCTATCATATCCTATCGTATCCTATCGTATCCTATCGTATCCTATCGTATCCTATCGTATCCCGTTTTGTTTCGTATCGTTTCGTTTCCTTTCGTTCCGAATCGTATCTCATCATATCCTATCATATCCTATCGTATCCTATCTTATCCTATCATATCATATCGTATCCTATCGTATCCAATCGTATCCTATTGTATCCTATCGTATCCTATCGTATCCTATGGTATCCTATCGTATCCTATCGTATCGTTTCGTTCCATTCCGTTCCGTTAAAACTTACCTGAGTTTTTTTTTCCACTATAGTTCGTTTTTCTTAAAAAACAACTATATTCCCGGCTACGGAAGGCCAAACAGCTATATTCCCGGCTACGGATGGCCAAACAGCTATATTCCCGGCTACGGATGGCCAAACAGCTATATACCTGGCTACAGATGGACACATCTAGTTTTCTGGCTATATATCGTCACTCTTCGAGGGAATTGAGATTGATTGAGGAGTATCCTTATCTGTTCGGTTCATGTTACCTGAAAAATTGAAATTTTAAGTAAGTAGTTTTAAGTTAACATTATACCCAATTAGGATAGGGACCAATTACAGTAACCCTCTGGGGTATTTGAGCATGAAGTGCCATATAAGATGTATGATACTGTTGACATAAAGTAAAAGCCTCTTTCAAGGCGTTGGTGGTTGTGTTGGTGATAAATATGGTTGGTACATTTGTTGAGCGTCCTTTTGGAGGGGTGTGTCGTGAAATGCCGCATTTGGCCCATTTCAGCAAATTAATGTAAAATATTATTTTCATAAAATATATTTTGTATAATTCGGAAAAAGTTCGAATGAAATCTAGAGTGAAAACACTGAAATATAGTATTGAAGGAACGGGTTACCCCCTTTT
>JAFIRS010007555.1:0-23980 GCA_018342105.1 Gonioctena quinquepunctata | reverse complement strand
CAAATCACCTTCTCAAGCCCGCTTTTTGAATTATTCCCCCCAATATAACTATAAGTTTTAAAATTCGTGAATTTTGTTTTGCTCGGCATGTATTTTACATATAAACTTTTCAACGCCTTTATCGCGGCCGATTTTCCCAAATTTTGGGTTTGGGGCCTGAATGGGGACAACGGGACCAAAATTATTGTTTTTAAAATTGGTTTATATTCCAATTGCTTAAATTCGGTTTTTTTCCCGAACTTAAGACAATAAAAAATTTTAATTACTGATTTAAGTGATGTAAATTTTCCCGGTCGTTTTACTTCAAGTAAACACAGTGTGTAATAGGTATTAAATTAACTGGTATATTCAACAAGATCTGGCACAACAATTTTCGTAATACAAATACTTTTGTTTAAAAGAAAACGGTCTGGCACATTTAAAGGGGGTAATACATATACCGATATATATATATAAATATATATACATATATATATATATATATATAATCATATTTATCAAATAGTATCGAAATGATATTTACCTTCACGGTAAATATAACTGGCCAAATGAACAGTAGTTTTCTGGCAATTTAGGGAATAAAATGAACTACTCTTGAGAGCTAAGAAAAACTGTTTCTTCCTGAACACGGTTATCTGACTGACTCAGAAAGTGATTTTTCAAGTTTATAAGCAAGCGACTTATAACATCCCGATTTCCCCTTGTTAACCCCAATACAAAAATTGAATACCACGTGTCACTTGTATATTACCTAAGCTTCACGTTGGTAATATTCCCGGCTGTGATATTTTTTTCCTCTGTTCCTTAAAATAGCCCTTTTCTTCTACCTCTTTTCTCGTTAACAAGAATTATATTTTTGCCTTTGTTTTCCTATTGTTTATGCTCGGTGATTTCCTGAGCTTAGACAATATTAACAAATGGGCGTGGATACAGACGACAAAGCCTCACAGTATTTTCGTGTTATAAAATCCCTTATTTCCCCACAATGTAATCAAAATCGTTTATTTACCCAAATCACCTTCTCAAGTCGCTATTATGAATTATTCCTCCTGAATATAACTATAAGTTTTGAAATTCGTGAATTTTGTTTTGCTCGGCATGTATTTTCAGGGACATATAAACTTTTCAACGCCTTTATCGCGGCCGATGTTCCAATTTGGTTAGTGCCTGAATCGGGACAACGGGGACCAATAATTATTGTTATGTAATTGGTTTATACGTCAATTGCTTAAATTCGGTGTTTTTCCCGAACTTAAGACAATAGAAAATTTTAATTCACTGATTTAAGTGATGTAAATATTCGCGTCAGTTGTTTGCATTCGGCGTTGAGACAAAATGGGGGTGTTCCATTTAAAAAAAATGACGGTGACGTCATTACTCGAACGTAAATCACCCTGTATATTAGATTATTATTTTAAAATACGGTAAATTAACATAAAATCGACGTGTTTCAGGATTATTTCTTAAAATGACCTGTTTAGCTGAAAATTAATTTGTTCCATACTTTACGGACACACTGTATAACCGGCTTTCTTCTAACATAAAACACTTAACCGGTGAGAAGGCACAGAATTTGTTATTTCTCACCAGGAACTATTGTTCAAAATAATAAATAATCAGGATAATTGAAAATGTCATAAAAATGCTAATGTGGATAGATCCACAAGAGCTCCCGCGCAGTTCTCGGGCGCTGGGCCCGGGGGTAGGGACGTGCTGTTGAAATACACAAAACCAGTCACACAAACGAAAAACTACACAAGTACCACACAAAGGTAGGGAATTCAAGCCCTGCCAGAGATACACAAATATTTCTTCTTATAAACAAATAACTCAAATTTAAATCCCATCAATAATACTGAAAATAATCTCCACAAAACATCCAATACACAAATCGCCCAAAATACACAAACATCCTCAAATAAACTCAAATTCTCCAAACACAAAGAAAACACAAAACATCCCTTAAATAAACTCAAATTCCCAAACACACGTAAAACCATACACAAACCATATACACAAATAGACACACACAAACAAACATAACTCAAATTTATTGAATTGAATTTTTTAGAATTATCTTAAGCTGGTTTTTAAGGTGTAATGCGAGGCTCATACCCCGCACCACCCCCTTTTCGAGTAAAAAACTGCATTGTTACAGATACCTAGTCAAAACTGATCATTGAAATTTTCGAATGTAATATAACAGATAATACTTCCATGAGCTCAGGCAGGAGGGGAGGATCTATTTTAAATTGTTAAAATGACTTCTGAAACCGATTACGTACTGAGTCATCGCCATCAGGCGGGGACACGCCCTTCGATGCTTCTGAAACATCAAGCGCGTGTTCATGCATTTTAATTGTATAGTAGCTCCTGTGTACATACTAGGTTTAGTCAAATGTATTGGATAACATGAAATAAAGTACTTTTGGATTGGCAGCGAACGTGTTAAGAGTTTGAAGTTATTTAACATATCTCTTTCCTCATGCTGAAAATCAATAACATATCAATGTTCTTCGATAAGGAATGAAACGCAACTGATTTGCTTTAGTTTCCTTCAAAAATGTGATACAAGCTTGAGTTTCAAGCTGCATTGCATGAAAACGTGTCATTTATGCGAGTATAACCTAAAATTAATCACTTCCAGTTTCATTATATGACAATCAAGGACTTATCCAATATTTTCAGCAGAAACATTAGGACCACTTTGAGTTTCACTCACAAAAACTAGTTATTACGACCGGTTGGCTGGCTATAGTAGGATATACAGAGTGGCCACTTTTTTAATGGGATTGTATTGGTAACTTTTAAACCATGAAAGTAAGAAGGTCGGTCAAATGGAGAAAAAGTTGCATTCATAGAAGCATTGTCAAGCAGTTCAAACAAATCGAGATTATCAGGGCCGGTTATTGAGAGATCATAAGAAAAGTAAATTCTGTCATTTTAATTTTTCTTTTTTTCCCACTTTATTTCGAATATTATCAAAATGTCACGGGGTTTTTTTTTCGACAGTGAATTATCCTCATTTTGACATAATCAGATTTGTATCCAACGTTTCGTACGCTCTGGGCCATCTTCAACCTCATTTTTTTCAATACGGACCTGCATATTTTATGACCTTTTTCGAAATAACTTTTAACGCTGAATTCAACGATATATCATACAATGTCATTTTAAAGTTGATTTTCAGGTGATTTTACCTTATCCCAATTTCTTTGGGTCGGATCTGTATTACATTTAGGTACCTTTAGTTTTAATTAACAACATACATTTCGATAGAAAATCAACACTCATCTTGAACTTGAATGGAACGTAACAGAATCAAAGAACAAGTAATAATTATTTACAAATTTTAAAGAGGTTAAAAACGTAATTCATAATTATCAAACGATACTATCATTTAATGAAAGAAAAATCTATTGATTATTCGAAAGTAAATGATGAACATTAATGTTGTAAGTGTTCGAAATGTCCACCATTTTGTAAAATGCACTTTGCGGTTCTGGAACCCATACTTGTTGGATTTGTCATTCGTTCCGTTGAAATAAATTACAGAATTGAACTTTATTTTGAGATCATTACTATATAATTTTTGCAAGGCTTGGTATTCGAATTTAAAATCGTTGTATTCGCGTCTCTTGACTATTTTATTAACAGCAGTTTTTGATAAATTGCATTCACTGGCCACAGTTCTCGATTTTTTTCTGGGTTCAATTGAATTTGGGTCAGAACATTGATATCGTTTATAGACTTGTTTTTTCTTACATACACACAACTCTAGATTCATTGAATGTATTATTTTCAAGTAGTAGGCCGTGGATAAAAAAGAACATAACAAGAAATGTCATATTATTTATCACTTCGTTTATTATTGTGTCACAAGAACTTGTCATTAAATACTTTTCTGAGTAATTTCAATTTGACTTATTCGATATGGTAAGATACACAAATGAAGAGAAGAGAGATATGTACGAAGTGTACATAAAACTAGATAGAAATTCGTTCAAAGCACAACAAAGGTATGGTGAATTATATCCTGAAAGAACAACACCAAATATTAAAATGTTTCGACGTTTATCTACAACGTTACTTGCACATGATTCATTCATCAAACCTAGAGGTCCCTATGTACGACGAAACGAGCCTATCAATGACATCAATGTTCTGGCCCAAATTCGAATGAATCAAGGAATAGGATCGAGAACTATGGCCAGTGAATGCAATTTATCAAAAAGTGCTGTTAATAAAATACTCAAGAGACACGGATACCATGACTATAAATACCAAGCCGTACAAAAACTATATCGCAATGATCCTGAGAGAAGGTTGCAATTCTGTAATTGGTTTCAACGGAAGGTGCGGAATAACAACAATTTTGCGCACAATATCATTTGGGGAGACGAAACGACATTCACAAATTCTGGCATGTTCAATCGAAGGAACAAACATTTTTATGCCACAGAAAATCCTCACTTGATTCATGAAGTTAGACATCAATATCGTTTTTATTTGAACATATGTTACGGTTTGTTGAATAATAAATTACTGGGACACTATTTTATTGACGGCAACCTAAGCGGAGCAAAATATGTAGAAATTATAGAAGAAATGTTGGATGATCTTCCTATACGGTATCGGCGTAATAGTCCATGGTTCCAACAAGACGGATGTGGTCCACACAACTCAAGAATAGTCACAGACTATCTAAATCGAACTTTTCCCTATTCATGGATTGGAACAAGAGGTCCAGTAGCATGGCCTGCCAGATCTCCGGATTTGAATCCGCTGGATTTTTATTTGTGGGGATATCTCGAAAATGGAATTCATGATACTACGAACCCGACAATAGAGATTCTTCGCGAGAAGATTGAGAATGTATTGGAAGGTATTCAAGGAGACGAAATAAGCAAATGTATAAGAAGTATGGGTTCCAGAACCGCAAAGTGCATTTTACAAAATGGTGGACATTTCGAACACTTACTTCATTAATGTTCATCATTTACTTTCGAATAATCATTTGATTTTTCTTTCATTAAATGATAGTTTCGTTTAATTATTATGAATTAGGTTTTTCACCTCTTGAAATTTGTAAATAATTATTACTTGTTTCTTGCTTTGATTCTGTTACGTTCCATTCAGTTTAAGATGAGTGAGTTGATTTTCTTATCGAAATGTATTGCATGTTGTTAATTGAACTAAAGGTACTAAATGTAATACAGATCCGACCCAAAGAAATTTGGATAAGGGTCAAAATCACCTGAAAATCAACTTTGAATGACATTGTATGATATATCGTTGAATTTAGCGTTGAAAGTTATTCCGAAAAGTGTCATAAAATATGCAGGTCCGTATTGAAAAAATTGAGGTTGAGGGTGGCCCAGAGCGTACGAAACGTTGGATACAAAATCTGATTGTCAAAATGAGGATAATTTACTGTCGAATAAAAAAATCCTGTGACTTTTTTTGATAATATTTGAAATAAAGTGGGAAAAAAAGAAAAATTAAAATGACAGAATTTACTTTTCTTATGATATCTCAATAATCGGCCCTGATAATCTCGATTTGTTCGAACTGCTTGACAATGCTTCTATGAATGCAACTTTTTCTCCATTTGACCGACCTTCTAACTCTTATGGTTTAAAAGTTACCAATACAATCCCATTAAAAAAGTGGCCACTCTGTATATCCGAAAAAAAAAACTTTTATGCAATAATGCGTTGAGATCCAATTCCATATCTCATATTCGAAAAAAGTAATGCATATCAGAGTTGTTTTTCTATTCTGCAAATTCTAGATTTTTCGTGTTAGGGAACCAAGGGTTGCTTTACCTACAGGGTCCAGCATTTGGAAGTTATTTACCTTTCAAAACTGACAAGCTGATCACCACATGTGTGACATTTGTGTTGAAAATGTTCGTGAGACATCCAAGCGTGAAAAAAGTGGCTCCTATGAAACTAACCGCTTTCACGCTATACTTCCGGAGCATGTAACTAGAGGCAAAACCTGGAAACAAAAATATAACTCAGTTGATGAATTTCTATAAGTTTTTCCAATGTAATACGTTAGACATTATTTTCAAATGCAGCATAATATACCGGAAAAAGTTATCGATCTGCTCTTCCTATTGATTAATATCAATGTTTTTAACTTCAAAGCGAAGGAAAATTATTCCATTATGATGAGTTTGATGAAATTTTGTGTCTTGTGGAAGCTTTACGGCTGAAACGATTTGGCTAATTGTTTTTAGTGAATGTTCGTAATGCTCCGAATGAGATTTTTAGGAAAAGAAAAGATGTTATTGGAAATTTCTTTGTCCTGGAAAAGTTTTCAGGAATGTACAATAAATAAAAAACTGAATGTCTGTGTTGGTCAGCTCATAACTTAAAAACGGCTGGACCGATCTGGTTATTTTTTTTATCGGGAAAAACGAATGGAAAAAAGGGATAACGAAGAAACGGTATAACGGGATAACAAGAACATGTGATAACGCGAAAACGGGAGAACAGGATAATGGGAAAACGGGATAACGGGAGAAAGCGATAACGGGGTAACGAGAGAAAGCGATAATGAGATAACGGAAAACGGCTAAACGGGATAATGGGAAAACGGGATAACAGGAAAATGGGATATAGCGGAAAACCGGGATAACTGGAAAATGGGATAACGGAAAATGGGATAAAAGAAAAAAAGGAAAACGGGATAACTCGGTAACGAGATACCGGAGAAACGGGATGAAGGGAAAGCGGAATAACGGGAAGCGAGCAGAATCAGAGGCATAACCTAGATGGACAACAAAAAAACATAGGAAAAATATAAATTCTAGGCGGACTAGAGTTTTCGGGAAAAACAATTTTGGAAATATAGAAATTTGGACAGGAGAACGTCTGCCAGATCAGCTAGTTTAGAAAATATATAAGACATACAAAACTTCATTGTACTAGCCATAAAATTACAACTTGAAATTTAAAAACAGTTACTAACGTACCGTTATAATATATCAACGGTAACAAATTCAATGAAAAATTTCACGCTTCAGTAATCATATTTTATTCACATTCCAATTTATCCACATATTACCCATGGCACTGCATCGAAATGTGGTAGTCATTCCATGGAAATTATCGTTTTTCCCTTTATGAACGGAAACAATTCTACTATACAAAAACTAATCAAAAGTGCGGAATTCATTTTTACAGAACTCTTTCGGATTCTCTTACATAGAGTGTAAAGTAACTTTCGCCTACAGCCTATAAAAAAAATTCCTCAACCTTTTCACTGCAGGAACCGGATATCTACCTAAAATAATTTCGTGATCGTACAACGGGAATCGACTAAATACGCGGAACCTTTTTGTGTGTTAGCTGTGGGTACGCGATTTTTACTATATTTTGTGTTACCTATACTGCCGTCGGTAGAAAGAAGGCCGTAAAGTCCAACTTTGGTGGTTTTTAGTTTTTTGGCTAGATAGGTTGGTTTTATTGTTTTCCACCTTCCTACGAAGTATAAATACCGTAAAATCATTTTGAATATACCTAAAAGTGAAATGAAATAGGCCGTAAAGTTAAGACGTCATCGTTTCGGGAAGCAAGAACGCGCATCTATTACATCCGAAGCTAAAACACCGTATAGTTGAGAAGAAGCTCACCTTACGGCTTTTTTACTAATTATTTAGAATCCAACCCAAAGTAAACAGAATATTCCGACAGACAGGCACAGACAAGAAATTGCAATTTCAGTCCTCGTTGTGTGTCACAGTGAATGTTACCAATATTTAATTGCTCTGTTGGATACATTTCCTTTTTTAAATCAGCTATATCAGCTATATCAGCGACAATGAAAAAAACTATATTCAGTACAAGAAGTGAAAGAATGGTTTTAATGGCAAGGAATTTGGAAATACAAAGTGATTCAGGAGGTAAGATAATACCTTCTCAGTATAATATTAAATTGATTTGTGAGGTCCATAAATATCTTAGAAGTAGGGAAATATCATGGGAAATCCTAAAAGATGTTGAAAATTCATAAAAGTAACTCCATTTTCTCTTTTTGGATTTTATAGATACACAGGCCGTATATGATGAAAAAGAAAAACCCGAGCTTACTGAGTTGACCAATGTGAATTATGAATATGACATAACTGAGGGTGAGTTATAGCAAAGTGTTAAGTATTTTTTTTGTTATAGTCATTTTTAATTACTAGGTTATCATATAAATATGCCTGAAACCCATCAATTTTTGGATACAGACATTAATAAAATTGAAAATGTTGTGGAAACCAAATGTGATGAGATTATGCCCAGAATAAATGTTCTGCAAGATATTGTTATACCTCTAGAACAAAATATAGATATCAATACAGAAATAAATGATGGCCACACACTCAGGGAATCACAATCTGTAAATGAAGTTGAGACTGTAACCGAGGTTCCTAATCAATTTCAATTGCTAACCAAAAAAGGATATCCAAGGAAACGCAAAACAAATACTATAAAAAAATGCGAAAGAAAATAAAGACAAAAAAATCAATGATGAGTTTTGGAAAATGAGTTGTCAGAACAGAGAATTTTTATTGTTGGCCAGTGTCAGAGCCAAATTCCTAAGAAACATACTGAAAATTCGTCAAGAGCAAATACTTATTTCTACTATTTGAAAAATGAAGAAGGTACTCGTGCTCGAGTTTGTAAACCGTTTTTCCTTACCACATTGGGATTCAAATATAATAATGATACAGTGTTGCAAAATGCATTGAAGAACTCACAGAACCACGTTTTGTCTACCAAACGTGATTTTTTTTTTTATGTTCTGGTTCCCACGAAAAGGGATATCCTGTAATGTTCGGAGAACATCGTGGGAACCAAGGGAAAGAAGGTAGGAGTTGGTGTTCTTCTTAAATTTCTGGAGGTTGTATGCCTCGGGAAACACCTCCACAGGCAATGAGTTCCAAAGCCTCGCTGTTCGTTGGATGAACGAGTCTTTGGAAAGTTATGTTCTGCAGGTCTCCAAAGTGACCACGTAGGGGTGTGATGACTGAACTTGACGGGTTAGTCTCGAAGAGACTGCCAAAGCAGGAACGATTGTTGATATTTCAGAAGAGCATCGCCCATGAAAATATCTATAAAATAGAGACAAATCGCCAACTTTTCTACGGTGTTCCAGACAAGTGAGCGAGTTTGTAAGCGGAGCATCAGGATATGTTTAGTGCCGGCTCCAAATATGGAGCAGTATTCAGGACAGGTCGGATCTGGCCTTATAGATCATAAGCAGCTGAGTGGGGTGAAATAGCTCTTGGCACGAAACAAAAACCAAGTTTTGGGATGCACTTTTGGCAATGGACCTCACGTGATTTTCCCAGGAAAGGTTATTGCTGATAGTAATACCAAGCATCGATATGGATGACTTCAGTGGTATGGTTACTCCTGACAAAGTTATGTTAGGCACAGTGAGATCGGCTTTTTTAGAGAAAAGGTATGCTTGTGTTTTGTTTGCATTGAATTCTACCAAGTTATTAGATCTCCACTCGAGAATTGTTGCTAAGTCCATATTTATATTATCAACATTTCTTCCTCGTTCATTTCTGGTTTCACGGGCTGATATAGGGGCCCTGGAAGAGAAAGCGGTATGGAGGGTACTATCATCGGCAAAGCTGTGTACTGGACATGAAGTTGCTTTCAACAGGTCGTTGATGTGAAGTAGAAATAGTGTTGGTGCGAGAATAGATCCTTGCGGAACACCAGCATTTATGAGTAGAGTGTCAGATGAAACTCCATCGACCACTACATGGAGAGACCTGTTCGAGAGAAAACTAGCAGGCAGAGAACACAGCTGAGGGGGCAAGCCATAAGACGGAAGCTTGGCGAGGAGTCCCTGGTGCCAAACTCGATCGAACGCCTTGGAGATATCTAATGCCACAGCTAAAGTTTCTCCATACTTTTCAATAGATAGCTGCCATATATGAACCAAAATGAACGGGATCCGTTAGGACATTCAGCAAGTTTTGACCTTATTTTGGCATTGTGGGCATCTTTTGAGCATATGAGAGGTAAGTTGTTTCGGTGCATTTGATAAATGCTTATTATTATTTTTGTAGGTAGAAAACCATCAACTCCAAAATTAGATCATAAGAAAATCAGAATACATATTGAATCCTTCAATCCGTCTATTTCTCATTATCGAAGGGAACATGCTCCAGACAGAAGATATTTACCTGAAGACATTAATATTAAATTTATGTGGAATGATTACAATAATAAAAACAAAAATGATCAGTGCTCATATGATGTATATAGAAATGTTCTGAAAAATATGAACATTTCCTTCACTAAGCTTGGACATGAGCAATGTGAAACTTGTGGGATATTCAGCCAAACTGCGAGAAATGTGAGGAACAAACTGGCCATTTAGAGAAAGTAAAAAAGCTAGAGCTGCTTATCAAAAAGGCAAATTTCAGAAGGATAAAAAAATGATGTGTTATTCCGTAGACCTTCAAAAGGTAATCATGCTTCCACGCATGGATCAATACAAAATTGTTTTGTTTACTCCAAAATTGTTATTTTCAGCGAGCTTTGTGCCTGTAGGGAGAACAAAACATCTGAATGCTGTGGCAGCCATCTGGCATGAAGGCATTGCAGGAAGAAAAAAAGGAAGACATAATAAGTAGCTTCCATGCCTTTTTCTGAAAATAGAGACGCACAAACTGTAACCCTCTGGTTAGATAACTGTTCGGCACAGAATAAAAATTGGTGCATGTTCAGTTTTAACATATATCGTAAACTCCTCTGAAATAGCTGCGAATAAAATTCACCTGAAGTATTTTCAAGCTGGTCATACTTTCATGAGCGCCGATAGTTTTCACCATCAGGTGGAGCTTAGCATGAAGAAAGTGGGAAAATATATGATTTCAATGATTTTCATGAAGCAGTACAACGGGCAAACTCAGGAAAAGTGGATGTTATTAGCATGACTCCATCTCATTTTTCAGACTGGAAAGATTTCAGTTCACAGTACAAACTGAAAAAAACAAAACCACGGGCCTATCTTAACAATATGGTAATGGCATCTTTTACACGTGGCGAGCATACTTTCGTTTACTACAATGATTTTGATGGTGTTGATCATAAACTGAGTTTTCTTCAAGCCCAAATAGAAAAGCGTGGTATAACAAAACCACTTAATCGAAATCGACCTAGGGGAATTTTGCAATCCAAAAAAGACACTATTTTGGAAAAACTCTGTCCACTAATGCCAGCTAATAGAATAAAATTCTGGAATGAACTTGAAGGGAACACAAATATAACAGATTTGAATGTTTCTTTGGAATAAAGTGTTTATTATAATTTGTTTGTTGATAATAATAAAATAAAGAATAATTCTTAAACAAATTACATGCCATTTTATATATATATATATATATATATATATATATATATATATTTATATATTTTGTAGTTTGGGTTTCTTGAACCATGTATCTTATAAAGTAGGTTGTTTTTTTTCCTCTTGGGGTGTGGTTCTTTAGAACAAAGTGGATGGAGACTTTTTTTATAGTTTATTGTTAGGAAATTCAAATTTAATATATATATATATATATATATATATATATATACATACAGTGTGTCCGTAAAGTATGGAACAAATTCATTTTTAGCTAAACAGGTCATTTTAAGAAATAATCCTGAAAAACGTCGATTTTTGATGTTAATTTACCGTATTTTAAAATAATAATCTAATATACAGGGTGAATAACGTTCGAGTAATGACGTCACCGTAATTTTTTTTTAATGGAACACCCCCATTTTGTCTCAATTTTTGGATTACTCTAGCTGAGCTGATTCCAAAAATGTATCACAATGTGATTCCAATTGGTACAGGGTGGACAAAAATACAATATTTTTGTGTGTGCATATAAAGTAATGCGTAACATTTTTTATTAGGTAAATCAACAATATTATCAAAAATACTTATTGTCTAGCGGCAATTGGTTTAAATAGTAACACCCCGTAGTTTGCTACATGTTTAGAGTAATAAAAAATGAGCTGTTTCCAAACATGTTTGGTACTTGTGGTCTAGCAGACAGAATATGACAAAAAATATTTCTTATCTATTTTTAAAAAACATAGTCGTCTACTTTTTTGGGAAATGTCATTATTTGTTTAGTAATTTATTGATGTTCAGTGACAGTTTAGTACTACAATATTTTTGGTATTCGTGAATATTCGAATGATTGCTTAGATTTAATTGGAAGTAGAAATGAAGTTAAGTGTAAAACAAAGAATTGAAATACTTATGATGATTGGGTATGGAGACAGATCCGAACTCAGATGGAAGTGTGCAATTTGTTTAATGTTAAATATCCAGTAAGACCTATAACGCGTTCAACAGTCAGTAAGATTGAAACGAGATTTCGAGAAATTGGTAATGTTGAAAATGTACGCAAATCAGGTCGTCCCCCTGCAAATGCTGATACAGCATCAGATGTTTTACTGAGTTTTGAAGAAGATGCGCACACTTCTGTTCGTGAATTGAGTCGCTATATCGGTGTTAGCAAAACAACGGTACACAAACTATTGAGGCTTGAAAAATGGCATCCTTATAAAATCAAACTTGTGCAAGAATTAAACGAAGATGATCCCGATAGAAGACTCCAATTTTGCGAAGAAATGATGGATAAATGTCACGAGACCCTCTCTTGATACAAAACATTATTTTTTCTGATGAGTCCACTTTCATGTTAAATGGTGAGGTTAACCGTCAGAATTGTAGATACTGGGCAAAGAAAACCCCCACTGGATGCGTGAGCATCATACACAATACCCTCAAAGGTAAATGTATGGGCTGGAATTGTACGAAATCGAATCATCGGACCCTACTTTTCGAAGGTAATTTAAACGGGCAACGTACCTTGAGTTTTTAAGGGGTATCTCGTACCTACTCTACGTAATTTGTTTCCCAGCAGACGTAATCCTGGAGGTTTTGATGAAAGTTTATGGTTTCAACAGGATGGTGCACCTCCACATTATGCTGTAGATGTTAGAAGGTATCTAGATGAAATTTTTCCGAACAGGTGGATTGGTAGACGTGGACCCACTGAATGGCCAGCGAGGTCACCAGATTTAAATCCTTTGGATTATTTTCTGTGGGGCCATCTGAAGAATGTTATTTATAAAACGAAACCAGCAAATATTGCAGATGTACAAGAGAAAATTCGAACAGAAATAAACAATATTACGCAAGAAACCATACACAAGGTTCAACAAGAATTTGTACACCGTTTGGGTTACTGTCAAATACAGCAAGGGCTGCAGTTCGAACATTTATAAAGTCATGTATTCCAGCATATTCTGTCCGCTAGACAATAAGTATTTTTGATAATATTGTTAATTTACCTAATAAAGAATGTTACGCGTTACTTTATGAGCACACACAAAACTATTGTATTTTTGTCCACCCTGTACCAATTGGAATCATTATGTGATACATTTTTGGAATCAGCTCAGCTGGAGTAATCCGAAAATTGAGACAAAATGGGGGTGTTCCATTTAAAAAAAATGACGGTGACGTCATTACTCGAACGTAATTCACTTTGTATATTAGATTATTATTTTAAAATACGGTAAATTAACATCAAGAATCGACGTGTTTCAGGATTATTTCTTAAAATGACCTGTTTAGCTAAAAATGAATTTGTTCCATACTTTACGGACACACTGTATATATATATATATATATATATATATATAACCCAAATACACAAAAGAGACCAGTTAGGCCTTTATACTTCGTATCCCGTTATGTTTTAAGATAAGCGAAATATTGTAAAAAGCCATAAGTGTCTTTTAAGTATTGAAAATAATAAAATTCAAGAAACTGATTATTGTAAATATCAAATTGATTATAAGATTTGTTATTGACATGAATAAATTTGTTCCATGTTTCTTCCTTGCAGCGGAGAACGCTAAACGTTTTTGTCATTATCTCAAAACTATAACTTTTGATTGATTTGTTGAAAATATAAACAGGATGTTCATAAAATCAGATGTGGAATCATCTGCGACTGAAAGATAAACTTTAGTCACTATCTTCCATCGTCAAGATAACCTCTTGTGGGGTATTCATGTTGAAAAGGAAACATTCTCAATTGAATATTGATAGAAAGATTTTTCTGTGAATTGAAAAATCCACGATTAAAATGAAGTGTCTCTCAAAAGAAATGATTCTAACTTTTTCCATCTTTGCAAAGTGAGATTGCTTCTTGAAAATGTGTTTCCCATTTCTTCCGGTCTTCCTGATGATCGTGGAAGCGTGAAATAGATTTTCGTCGACAAAAATGTATTGAAGACCTAGTGAATGCGATGTCTCTCCTGCGTCAATGTTACGAATGATTTCTGGTGAGTACTCTCTTTTGGAAAACATTCTTCTTTGCCTCATTCATCTTTATGAGTTCTTAATTGAGACTGGAATAGAAAATCAAATAACTATCTGAATGAAAATGCAAATTTTCAATTTCAGATTTTTTCTTTTGAGTTAGGGCCTTTTCAGAATATCTATCAGATGTAGTTCAATGTCCAGCGTGGCTCTAGCCGGGGAAGTAGTTGTTTTCTGTTAGACATTCACAAAAAATAACTTCATTTTAATCGTGGATTTTTCAATTCACAGAATAATTTTTCTATCAATATTCAATTGAGAATGTTTCCCTTTTCAATATAACTTTTGACTTTACGGCCTTATTTCTACTGGCGGCAGTATAGATGGTAGTTGGTTTTTGACCTCGGGAGCCGTATGAATCAGCATTTCGCTTATTGGAGCTCCTGCCCGAGGTAGTGTTCACGAATTTATTTATTCCTTCATTAGATCGGCTGGCTGCACCAGTAACGTTTCGATGTGACCTGAACCTGCAAGTACTTTGGTTTTCAGAAAAATAAGTTAATGTATCTTGAACTTATTAGTTTTGTTATTCCATATTTTTATATATTAAAAAAAATGCCCAGTTGAACTAGTGAAGGATCCAATGCGAATTAGATAATTTTCAGCAACCTTACATCGAAAAACATGGCTCGCTAAAATAGATATTTAAACAATCCGAAACTTCGAAAACTTTTAATGAAAAGTGAAGTGGGGATGAATTTGAGCTGAATGAATCTAATAAATTTTTATATATTCTTGAGTGTATATTTCCTTTGGAAAGAGTGACTTCCAAGTATTTTATTGTAGTGAATTTGGCTTATTTTTATAATACTTATATTTGTTTTAAAATTGAAATATATTTGTTATACCGTGTGTAACAGGATCATGGTACACTCCTTTTGTTTCGAAGGTAATTGATTGAAATTTGGGATATCCTATATACATAATGAGCGGCACTTTTTGACATACGAATTATTTTTTTTTCACTTCCGGTTTCGCCGGAAGTGATACCAACTTTCGATTTTTGAATAGGACACCCTGTATATTATTACATAAATCTGCATAATTTTCTAAATCCAATGATACCACATAAGTGACATTTCAAACGTCAATATTTTTGATAATCCAATATTTAGTTTTCCATTTAAGTGTGCCATGATGGTTCCGATTTATTACAATTCACCCATCTGATCCTAGAAAAATCGAAATCCCGTCAAAAATACTAAATTGCGTTTTTTATGAACAAATAAAGTTAATCGTAATCGATTTTGGGGTAAAACTCAATTTTTTCAAATGGAATCATATTGGTACCGTGGTACCATTTATTAGTACACTTAATAAGGAATTTATTCATACCTGCCAATGAAATGTGCGACAAATACAATCAAAATTACAGCTAAAAGAAAAGAAGATAATACACTTACTTTGTTCTAATTTAATGCTAAGAAGTTACTAAGGTGGCTTTGAAATACAAAAAATGAACACAAAACATTACAACAATTGTTCGAAATGCTGTCCATTAACTTCAATGCACTTCTGAACTCGCATAGCTTCGAATGCCTGTTGAAAGTTATCAGTTACTAAGGAGGCTTGAAAACAATGAAATTATTCATTCAGATTGTCAAATGAATAGGTATTGTCGTAGATTTTTTAATTTTCAGAAAAATCTTTCTATTTAATTTTTAATTGAGAATGTTCCCCTTTTCAATATGAATACCTCTCGGGAGGTTATCTTGAATGATGGAAGATGGTGACTGAAGTTGTTTATCTTTCAGTCGCAGATGATTCCACTTCTGATTTTATGAACATCCTGTTCATATCATCAAACAAATCAATGATCTAGTTAATATAAACCGAAATCGACCCAGCCTGTTTCAATCGAAACTTTCAAGTTTTAAGACTAATATAATATATTTTGGTAATTTGTTTATGTTGAAGAAAAATCCTTATTTGATGGATAATTGGCCACACCGTTGGATTGAATCACAATATACTTTGCATGCTCATAATTCTTTATATTTTCCAACATACCTGTGAAAGACATTATTCCAAGGAAAGTGGAAATTATCATTGAGGTAGCCCTTGTTTCATCATCAATGGAAGCGAGAAATTCACCATACAATAACCCAAATGCGCTGGAAGGACTTATCGATACGTACTGAAATTTAAAAATATGCCTTAGCCACTAGTAAGATGTCTAGAAACCCTGGTGTATGCACTCATATCTGGAAATGTGTGGGATCAAACGTGCGACAATATGGCCTGCTTGATTTCTTAGATGGCGATCTGATTCGAATGATTGTTGAGTAGATGTCAACACCAAAGGAAGAAGAGGAAGAATTAGATTTCCGCAATTCGGTCATTGTTGTCATTGTCTTCAATCATTCGGGCAGACAGCGACAAATAGTTTTCTTTACTTTATTACTACATCCATTGTCTAAGCTTCGGCTTTTCGCTCCTACGTGTCGCCGCCGTTACAACGAATCAAGATTTTATTTCAGGTTATATTTAATATTTATCTTTGATTACGACGAAAATGGCATAAAAAGACACTGTCGGCCTAGAATTTGATTCTTGTTTGCTTTTGGCGTTTGGCTTGTTCAATTGTGGCGTTAGAAAATCAAGAATTCCGTTTTCATTTCGAATTATACATTTATTCAAAATGAAGTGCATGGTTCCATCTTGTGAAACTAAAATGACATTTTATGTAAGTGAAATATAGTATATAATACCATTGTCTCTTTAGACAATGATAGAACAATACAATTTAAATGATATTTGATTTCTGAAACACTTTTATTTCTTCAGGCTCACTCTTCCGAGGCAGGATGAGATTGAGTGACAAAAATTGTGTCTGCAGTGTGCACTTATTTAGGCAGGATGATCCCCAAAACTAAGTTTACGAAAACCCTATTTACCGTAAATCCAAACAATTCAGAGGAGTTTCAGGTCAGTTCATAAAGAAAAAAATGAAAAGCGAGTGGAGAACATATATATAAACATTTTGAGTAGGTTATTTATTCATTTTTGAGAAAAATTATTCATCTTATGAAAATAAATTACTTATAGTTGGCTAGCACACCTAGTGATTTGTATTGATTACATTTTTTAAAACCCATGTATTCATTTCAGGAATTCGGAGATTTTGTTATCCACATCAGCAAACAGCAGGAATAAAAATATTGGGTCAATTGAAAATCAGAATGAAAGGAATTTCAATTTGGTTCAATTTCACTCAGATGAAGGAAACCTGCTTTCAGAAAAATCTTACCAAAACAAGGAAAATATTGTCACCAGGTACTTTTGTAATATAACCAATGGATGAAATTTCTTCTTCAGAAGAGGTAAGATATTAATTGAATTGTCATGTCGGAATTTCATTACAAAAAACAGTTAATCTCTTAACCTTTCGAATATAAACTTGTTTTTCAAAAATATTCCCATTTAATGTTACACTCTGAAATTCAAAATATCTTGCACTACATTTGATGTTCTTTATATTGTGACTATAGATATCGAATAGTTATTTATGCAACAAGTGCAAAAAGTAAGTGTTTATTGCACTCAACGTGAAGTTGTCTGATGAGGCCGTCAGGCCGAGTTGGACAACACGTCAAGTGCAATAAACGCTTTTTGCATGAGTTGCATACAATATTTTTTCTACATTCATGCAAAAATAAAAATAAAATTCATTTTGGTGGTACTAAGTGTGGGAAAATAAAAAGCGTAATAAAATAGCAAAATATTTAATAATTAATTAGCACTATCGATTTGCATTGAGAAAGTTAGGAACGAATACCTATGTTAGGAACAATTTAACTCACTTTTGATAAATTTTATTTTCTAGAAATTCCATAATCCAATATGCAATAAATATGATTGAAAATAATATGAAATATGCAATTGTTTGAAATGTAATACAATATCACAGAAAATGGACTAAAAATGGCGTCGATTTGAATGATTATGTTTGTCATGATCACAAAACGCTGTAGTAGAATGACAGATGAGTGCAATAAACATTTTATCAGAGGAACAAATAAATTCATATTTCTTTTTCCGCTACTGAATAGTACTTACCACTAGACATTTTGGCAAGGTAACGAGTAAACTATTGCAAAGTTGGATAAATAACTGCACTACCTATTTATTAATCAAACAAACCTAACCTTTCAAACGCTGCATGCCAAGACACTGGTGAAGATTCGCTGTAGCACAAGAAATCGTGTCCACTCGGGTTTTCCCCCTCTTTACCTACCAAACGGTCGTTTCAATACTGGACGAACTCTATCATTGTATACTAGATGGATTGTGTTCCAAGTTGTTTCATTCCAATGTTGAAAAAGTCCCTTTTGATGCAACCTGTGGATTTTTTATTAGCATGTTCACAATACCAGGAGAAAACATGGCAATATTTCAATCCTTTGTGTGAAATTTTTTATATCTATGAAATCCTAAGCTTATCTTCAGTCTGAATGTCAATAGTTGGTGACCATTCCATTCCCCACTCATATAGATTGCAGCATTTGTGAACTATTAATACAGGAATTTCAATACTTTTGAGAAATGATTTTCATTATCCATTTATAAAATGTCTATTTCAACATATTTTCTCAAGAAAAAAAAGCACATTAGGAAAGAAATGACAGCATATAAAAATTCGGAAAGTTGAATCTTGTTGAGTGGACTTTTTTTACATTGAATACATTGAGAGTTGATATATCATTGAATGCATCTGCAGTTGTTAGTAATGGAAAGTTCATTCTACATTCCATACAATTGGACACTACTGTTGAAAAGCTATTTAGTGACAAACAAGATTTTGGTAAAGTGTGGTATAAAGTTGCAGGCTCTCTCTTTTTTGTGAGTTCTTCTATCATTTAGCTGTCCCTCAATGTTGATATATCAATCTGATGAAATCGAATTCAATAATAAATATGCTTGAAACATTTTGAAATACCATAACTTCATGATAGAAAAGTGGAATGAGATTTCAAATATAATGGATTTTGACAATTTTTTTTAATGTTTTTTAATTTTTAGGAGAAAATACTGTGCACAGGGAAACTGAAGTTCAAAATGTCAACACTGCAAATTTAGTATTTCTGCTAGATCCTTCCTGTAGATAAGGAAACCGGATGCGAAACAGAAAGGGTCACACATCATTCGCAGCCTACAAGCACATTAGAACTATATGAGGTAAAAATTTATTTCTGTATACTTATGGATGATAATTCATAATTGTGGAGGTTCTGCTGGAATTCACAAATTATTGGAGTTGTATTTTTTTAAATTGGATTCAAAAACTTCCTTTAGTATGCCTTATTTAATGCATCTATTTCTTGTGACAGATAACTTTGCATCACTGTGGAACAAAGTATCCACTTGAAGATAGCAATAGTGAAGGTTTCTAACAAGCAATGAAAAAGTCAATAAGAGATATCAAAAAGATTCATAACTCAGGATGATATGAGGTGAAATGAATATGACTCATATTTAGTTTAGTTGAAGTAAAGATGTTCCTTTTGAAATGACCAAGCTATTTTTATATTGTCTTGTCTGTTTGTAAGGCCATTAGGTGCAATTCACACAGAACAGGTGCGTGGTGGTGGCGAGGGACTGGCGTGGTGCAGACGTGGAGTAGACTTGGTGTGCTCAATAAACACAGAAGGGATACCGACGTTTGTCATTCGTCAGTTACCTACTTGTGAAGCAAAGTGAAAATGCTCTCTCAAGAAGAAGGTGACCTGTTGGACCTTGTGAATTTATGTAACGTATAAAAGAAAATGATATACAGGGTACATCGTTCGTGGTTAGGCAAAGGAGAACTAGTGGTTTGTTCAACGTTATGCGGAAGCTCAACATGAACCCTGAATGTTTTCAAAGTCATACAGTTGCACTTCTTGGTAGAACTCTATTTCAAATTTGTAGAACTCTATTTCAAATATAATAGCAAAATATTCAATAATTAATTAGCACTATCGATTTGCATTGAGAAAGTTAGGAACGAATACCTATGTTAGGAACAAAATGATCGATGAGTCACTGAGCACTGAATTTAACTGCCTTCCAAATAGTCACTCAATGTAACAACTAAATGAATTACAACTAAATTAATAAATAACCTACTGAACATCGTTAGAATACAGAAAATAGTATGACACATACATTTCCCTGAAATTGAAAACAAGCAAATTAAAGGGTTTATTTTATGTATTTTACCATGTTTATATTAACTCGCTTTCGTTGTCTGTTCCTTTCGGTACGAATCTTGTAATAATAATAGCAACCCATTTTAAACTAACTTTCCGATGAGATACTTGATCTTCAAACATAGCTCAAAACTGGATGACAATGCAATATCAACTCGCTTACATGTCTGTCTGTTTGTCTGTAATAATAATAATAGTGAAGAGCAATCGATTTTAAACTAAATTAAATAAACCTGAAATTTGCCATATGTCTCTGTCATCATCTCATTAAGATGTCTTTTTAGTCCGTTTTATAAACGTGGTATATTAAAAAAATATATCTGAATTTCTGGTTGACGTTCAATAATTATTGGAATTGTTTTTTTTTTAAGTGAAAACTTCTTATGGCGCGGTAGGCATATTTTAGGTGAGAGAAAATCGCTGGACTCGCGACACCGTAATGGGACGCGACACCGTAATGAGTGAGATGCAGCTATAGTGTGTGCATAAATGCTTGAAGTGAAGACTGCTTGTAGTGCGATTTTACTATGTCCAATCAACGCAATATTAGCACAACAGAAATATAAAAGTACAATTGATGCGGTATCCACGAGATATTTAAATAACTTCGAATCAAAATTGTTTATTTCTATTTTAGTAACCATGAACCTATAGTTTCTATTTTAGATTGTAATAATTTTAAATGTAATGATGATGATACAAGAGTTGTCGAAATTGTTAACGATGATTCATAAAAGAATAATAAATGTATTTTAACGTTTCTAATAATTAATACAATACAATTCATAAATAAAATGCAATTCATAACCCAATGAGCCCTAGTACCCATCTACAAAATGTCTAACGCGCCAAAATACGTTTTCACTTCTGTCCGCACTCCCGGAGTGCAACCCGGAATTTTTTAATATTTAGTGGTTGATCAATCTTCACCTTATTTGATACACATATTGCATATGCCAAATATCTTTGCATCACATCAAAATAATGATTCACCTAGATATATAATCATTTACAGCTTCTACTATAAAAATCTCTTCTGAACATTTTGTCCCATTGAGTATGTAATAAAAAGTATATATTTCCCAAATTCTTGATGGAAAACCACTCTCAGATTGAAATGTATGTAATTTTTTTCTTAAAATGAGATTTTCTAAAGTTTTTATTCTGAATGAGTTTTTGGTGTTCTTCTTTGACAGATGAATCCTTAAATTTCAAATGAAATGAAATTTGGGGTATTTCTTGTCTGAATAGAAGTCATTTTTTTTTGTACATTGTTGGAGTTTTTCTTTAAAAAAATATATCAGAATCAAATATATATATTTATATATATATATATATATATATATATATTTATATATATATATATATATATATATATATATATATATATTTATATATATATATATATATATATATATATATATATATATATATATTTATATATATTTTATAATTTCTTGACCACATGTTTATTTTCTTTGTTTTCTCGAAATAAGGGCCTCAGTCAGTATATGAATTTTTTATTTGATACGACATTTCAACAAACATTGTTTATGTCATCCTCAGGTAAATTCTTAAAAATAATGTAAAACATCTAAAGTTAAAAACATAATACGTTACATAACGTCGAACAAATATGATTAAAATTTAAAGAGACGTTCAAAACTTACAATATAATTTAACGTTATTCTTTCTATATTTCGTGTTCATGTTGAAAAGGGAAACATTCTCAATTGAATATTGAATAGAAAGATTCTTCTGTAAAGTGAAAAATCCACGATAAAAATTAAGTTATTTTTTGTGAATGTCTAACATAAAACAACTACTTCCCCTGCTAAATCCATGCTGGACATTGAACTCCATCTGATAGACATTCTGAAGGGGCCCTAACTCAATGAGTTCTTAATTAAGACTGGAATAGAAAATCAAATAACTATCTGAATAAAAATGCAAATTTTTTAATTTCAGATTTTTCTTTTGAGTTAGGGTCCTTTCAGAATATATATCAGATGAAGTTCAATTCCCTGTCACCAGGGAAAGTTTTTTCTGTTGAACATTAAAAAAATAAAAAATTATCGTGGATTTTTTTTTCATGAAAAATATTTCTATTCAATTGAGAATGTTCCTTTTCAACTATAATCCTCAAAGGTTATCTTGAACTGATGGAAGATAGTGACTAAAGTTTATCTTCCAGTCGCAGATGATTCACCTGATTTCATGAACATCCTGTTCATAGTATCAAACAAATCAATTCGTGTTCATATTTCACAATTGGAATGAATATTGTTGAATATATGAGATTGCTAGTATCGATTTGTTTTTATCTGTTATCGTTTTTTCCCATTTTTTTAAAATACATTGGAGTGTTTGCATATTCAGTTGTAGTATGTGGGCTCTTTTGTTATAATTTATGCAAGACTTTTTCGTGTCAAAATGTAAAGATCAGTTTATTATCATTACTATTTTTTTCTTTTGTCAAAATTTCAACCTTGTCAAAATCGAATTTACGTTGATTTCCCTTTTTCATGTTTAGACAATGCTGTGATGTCTGATTTTAATCGTATTTGTTTGATGTTATGTAACGTATTCTGTTTTTAACTCTACATGTTTTACATTATTTTTGAGAATTTGAGTAGTAAGATCATTCTTGCAAACTTATTTCATTTTTCTTTACGGATCAAGGAAATTGAACCATGCAGATACAGTTTATTCAGAAGAGGAAAGAAGATAAAATGGCTGAAGATTTGAAAATGCAATAAGAATTCAATTTAACAGAAAATGTCGGAAACAAATGGAAAACTTGATATTATGTTATATAAAGATATAAATATAGATATTATGTTATATAAAGATATACCAATGGATGATTGATGAACCTGGCTAAGGGTTTTTTTTTTTCAAAATAAAAAATTTTTGGAAAAGAAAAAAAGGTGGGTTTAGATATTTTCGAAAAACAAGTATAAACTACCCCTTCGAGAACCTGCAAATCAATCATCTCTTGGTATATTATTATATAGCCTTCCAGTAATACATATATCAAAAAATTAAATTTTTTAAGGGGTTTTTTTTTTTTTAAAAAAAATTTAAAATGAACTTAGCTAAACATTTTTTAGGGGGTTGGGTCCCCCGCCAAAATTTTTTTTGGTTTGGGGTTGTCCGTTCAAAAACGAAATCTGGGCGGGGCAGATCTGGTTCATATCTCTCAAATACTGGAACATGGGCTGTTTATTCGGAAATCACGCAAAAGATTCGAACAAACAATTTTTTGATAAAAAAAAAATCACTCATAAAATTTAAAAAATTTTATATATATATATATTTAATAAAATGACACAATTCTATCAATCGTCTATGGAATGATGGAACAA